>JASANE010006828.1:0-21817 GCA_030248225.1 Trileptium ribeirensis
TACGTAAGTAGTTACGCAAATGCATATGAAAAACCTTTAACTTGCCCATAACTGTGAAAATTTTCCCGTAGCTGCTGAAATTTACCGCGTTTCTTCGGTACGAGGAGGGGGCTGTCGCAGCGTCGCAAAGCGAGAGGTGGCTTAGGGAGTGGGCTTCGACGTTATGGGGGTGCCAGAGTTACCCCTTATTAAATAAAGTATTATTAAGCCTACATATGTTAGATTTTGTTTGACATATACATATTGTAACAAAATCTTGCTGCATGTATAAATCTAGTCTCTATATTACAACTTAATACTATAATATAAAACATTTCAATGCTTTGGTAAGCTTAGTTACTATTTTACAGTTTCTATTGCCCCAGGAAGCACAATTTCGAATGCCAGATTTCCAAAATTGTACCACAAAATATTTTAAAGTCTCTGTTTTAGCTTATTCAATTCTGTCAATCCGCAACCCAATTTTTTTCTATTCCGCAAGACGGTATTCCAGCTAATATTAATATCAACCTCATTCTGTTTTAAATTTAAAATAATTCGTCATGAAAACATCACACACTAAAACTTAAAATATATGTTACCAATGTTACCAACCAGAATGAAAACGCACAATTCTTGGGCAAAAAACAATAGCTCCACTAGATAACATATAACAGTTGTAATAAGCGATATATCGGTTTGAGTAATACGAGTAGGACAATTTGAACTAGAAAGAGTAACAACTACAATACAAATCATGTAAAATTTCATCGTATGATGTGATTAGTGATGTCGGTTTGAACTAAAACTCAAAATAAAAGATATTGGCCGGTCTAATTTAACAATCGGTGTAATTATGTTTTGTTTAGTTTGGGACAAGTCTCTACACTGACTGCACTTATGCGATGCGGAGGCCTAAAGTATCAACAATAATATTGATATTAGTTAACAATTTAGAAAACTATTGATTTATATTTTTCTAGGATTTGCCCTTCACCAAATCAGAACTGTGTTGATAACTTACGCGGTGCTCATTAGCAACGATTGCTTATTCTATGTCATTTGGTGTTATTAAAGTGCTAGCTTAAATAACCTCATGCATTTGTTTCCTAATAAGCGCCGGCGTGCGATGTATCTCCGTATTTTCTATGTGAAACAGCTTGCAACTGAGAAAATATTACATGGTTAGCGTAGTATAGACTCCCTATTTGTAATGGTAGTTCTTCACATTTATTTTGGTCTGAACTTATATTCACGAAAAGGTAAAAAAAAATTTTCTGGCACAATTTGAAATTCCACTCTGACTCTATCTGAAAACGGTTCATCGTAATCATGACAATATTTTGTTCAGAAACCGTCTAAAATTTAGAATTACATACAAATCCAGCGCAATTTTAACGCAAAAAAATTGTTATAGCTGTATTTTTGATGAAAGATTTTTCCACGTGCAATGCATTGAAAGATAATATAGTGGACCTCTTGAATGAATTTTAGCTTCCGGCATACACAGCCATTTGTCATACGTGCTCCAGGCCCGAGGTCCCGGGGGAATTGCCTAATCCTCAGACGGGGTTCATGATTAGCAGGGTCCTCGCAGGGGTCGTCTTCGGCATCATCAGGGAGTTAAGCCCACGCGTCTTCTGCGCCCTTGGATTCAGTGCTTGGAATTGGGGCACCTATCAGGATTGGGATCGGTGCGCGCCAAGGGGTGCAATCTGACGAGTTAAGGCCCCATATCCCCTCTATGAGCATGTATGGCCAATTGTGCACTTATTTATTAGCAACGCCAAATTTATTCAATGCAAATATATTATATCCAAGTTCATTTAATGAGAACAGCCTTTACCTTTGACCCGCAGATTCTGCGGTATGATACAAATGTAGCTTACAGTCACTCTGGGTGGAATTTTGACTTATAATCAATCATTCATTTAAAATTTCATAAACTGTCGCAAATTACCCTAGAGTTCAGATATTTTCTCTGCTGACGACGAAAACAGCCATTGTCGATGTCGACCCTTTGCTCTACTTCAAATTTCATCAAAAATTTGTGTAAAGATATATTGATTTTCGTTATAACTACATACATTAAAAGATCACGTAGAAAACATTTTTTATACTTCGCGGTATATAGAAGCCGGCAGCTTATAAAGTTAGTAATTGCTAACCACTAATTTGCTCATTCAAAATATAACTATACTTTAAAAAGCTCTTAATGATTGCAGCGGTAAAAATTTTAAAACAATTAGTCTACCGAGTTTGAAAACATTACACGATTTCTCCAAGACGATAATATATATGCATTAATGCTATATTCGACTTCTTGGCACAGCAAATGTAGAGACGGCTAAATTTTGGTTTCCCAAAAACATAGCGGAAAATTTAGGCATGATCTCGTGCACTTATATTAACGTAAAATATCGTATCCTGTTCTTTCTAGGTCTAGCCAGTCGAGCACTGAAATGCTAAAGCGTATGATGGGGGGGCTTAGAACATACCTCACTATAGTACGTTAACCCATAGACCTAGGAATAGGGTGCAAGGGAACACGTAGCCCTCCCCTCCTCGCACATTTGAGGCGCAGAGTGTTTAAGTATCCCCGATTTTAGGAATTCTTCATATTCACACTTATAAGTGTGTACGGACGCGAGAGTTAGAAAATATTTTGACCATCCTCATTTTATGAGGCAGGGCTAATTAAAATTCTGAACCCCAACTTTCCAAAGCAGTTGTAATGGTCTACATTCTTGTGTCGTCGGTCGCAAAACAAATTACACAACTCAATAAATTATTTCGCACATACAAAATCAAGACTAAGGTCTAGAGAAGAAATATTTTCCTGTGAAAGAAGGGGAACCCACTGTTTCTTTACCCATCATCCCCATTGCTGAAAATTCATTCTATTGCCACTTTAATCGGAGATGCTCTATGAAAGGCTATTGCGATGCAACGAATGCCTGTTTATTGAAAATTTATGTTCACGTTTTTTTCAGTAAAATCAAAACACGACGGCGACCGAATACTGATGCAAGACCACCTTTAGAGTTGTTTCTGCAGGTTGTCATAATTCATTAGCAAATTTTACAAGCTAGCTCGTTGCTTTATCAGTTTTTAAAGCCTTTCCAAGTTTTTAATAATGCGCTACGTAACTGTTTGTTTGGTCAATTTCATTGAATGATGCTTTATTAATTTTCTCTTTGAATTGTATCATTTATTTAAAATGATGTTGGGGCTGTCAAACAAAGGTCAAAAATTCCGAGTCAACATTTATCGGAAGATACTGCTTAAAAATATCGTGGTTGGAGGTCGCCGATAGTAGGCCAAATAGAGATGGTGTCGCCTCGTTCCGCTCCAATATTACGGACCCCGGCAGAGCGCAGTTATACGAAGCCTCTTGCCATAAAACGAGCTGACACATAAAAATTAAAGAAAAACCTAAAGATTGAGAATAGTCTTTAATGTTGACGGGTTCAAATTTTTGCATGTAATAAATGTAAGTTCAAGGTTATATGGCGCATTTTGTTGCTAACGTAATAATGGTCATGACGGAGAAATCAATCCTGACAGGTACAAGTGAAGCGCAGGTTATATGGTTACCTATATCCAAAAGCAGCGGTGTTCAGCAAATAGACATGCTTAAACCTAAGCATTCTTGTGCATGTGCAAATGTATGTACCTACCAAATTTAAACAGAGTGGGAAAACAACTTATACACTCTTTTTGCATCCTTTAGCTGATTTCGCACTAGGAATCTACATGCCAAAACTTACATGATGTAGTCACACTGCTCAGCTTTGAAAAATTAAGAAAATATGTGTACTAAATTTTGGCGACAGTATACAGGGTATAATTGGAGACTAGCTAGTAACATATATACTAATCACTAACTAGAAAACAACTTATACACTCTTTTTGCATCCTTTAGCTGATTTCGCACTAGGAATCTACATGCCAAAACTTACATGATGTAGTCACACTGCTCAGCTTTGAAAAATTAAGAAAATATGTGTACTAAATTTTGGCGACAGTATGCAGGGTATAATTGGAGACTAGCTAGTAACATATATACTATGTATATTGTTTGAGATTTTATATATATGTCATATGTAAAATATTTGTTAAATCCACAGCAAAAAACAAAAACAGCTCCTTAATACGAACGATGCTGACGAAGATTTCTTCGGAGATTTCTCAGAATATTTCAGAGATTTCTCCACAATACTGGCATTGCTCCTAGTCGATAAAAAACGTTCCCAGGTGCCTGCTTTCACAAAATACTTTTAGTAAGTTCAAATGCGATAAGACGGTGATCAAAGCAATTAAACCCAGTGTAGATAGACCGATTTGGTTCAAACTGGCACAGAATCGGTTCTCCACTGACAATCAGCCTAACAACGGATTTTTACTACAGTTGCCAGTTTCTGTAATAAACTTAATGGGAAGAGCTCACAATATTTAAGTGGGCATTGGCCTAGCTTCACATTGTCAATTTGTACCATAGCACTAACCAAGATTTTCAACTCTTTTGAGTAAACTAAAAAACTGTGACAAATCTTAGGGCTTTTTCAATGACCGCACATAATATAAAGAAGCACGGAATAGCATAACAACTGTATTCCAAATTGTATTTCCAGAACTGTAAGTCTTTTACGGGCTATATTCACAAAATTCAGATAGTAAATGTGTATTTATGTCTTTGGCAATGCCACGATGCTGCTTGAGCAGGTTGATTGTATTCTGGCTCCTCCAAGTTATTAGTTTTGAGTTGTCTGCTACATTTCATACTTGTATCTGAAAAACACAGACCAAAATAAAATCGCAATTTATTGGAGGACACCTTAATGAAAACTTCGTCAAATAGTTCAGCACGTCATGCTACAGAGCTGAGGGTTACTTATTCATTTCCTGTGGTGCATGTGTATCTTCCGTATTTTCAGCAATTTTATTCCAGCAAATATCTGGGATCATGACGTATAGAAACGTAATCAGACACAGCAGTAACGAAAAGTTATCAAATACGACCTTTTTCTTTGCGTTAGTTCCTCCTTCCGTGAATTAGAAAAATGTTAAATTTATAGACCAACTTCAGTTTGTGCAGGTTCATGAATATTAACAGAGAGAAATAAATTAGCTTAGAGCGAAACGGAGCTAAATATCGGAGTGCACATCTAATTGAGCATATGACACCAAATTGAAAAGCATATAAAGCATAACTGCCATAACTAGCATAGAGATAATTCTTATATACTTCATTAAACTAATATTTCTAGTTTTCAGTACCAACTTCTCCATTCGTACTAGAGTGCTATGGTACTTGTGGTACCAAGTTTAGCCACCGGCCATGATACAGAATAATTTCTCTGTTCAAATAGGATATTCAAAATCTACAAGTTTTAAACTTCGATATAAAGCACTAAACCGGCTAATAATCTGCACCAGAAACGCTCTAAATAGGTTTTTGCGAACGTCGAAAACAATTTTTAACGTATTTTACGTAAATAATGAATCCTTAGATCCGGAATAAAGTTTTGGAAAAAGAAATTTTTTTGCATAAGGAGGTGCTTACCGGGGAAGCAAAAACTTACCATTTGAAACTAGACCATCTCGTGCCCACAATTTTGCGAGGGGACACGAATGAAGTACCAACCACTACGTAACCCAGGGAGCCAACACATCCTCTCCGATGAAAGGCCACGTACATTTTAGAAGAAACTAGCATAATAAAAGGTATAGTTATACCGTTATACGCAACGAAATTTAAAGTAAACCCCGTTAACCATCCTATTTTGCAATTCCCGATGTCAATCCATATCCGTTGTTACGAAACAATTATGATATTCCATTCGATTCACTGCTAGCGCAGACTTAACAGTTTTCATTCGGGTTATGACAATTCTGTAATATTTTATAGCGTTATAACAGGAATCGCCTCTGTTCGCGAACAAATTTAATGTAGCTGTGACGTCATAAACGAGAGGGTTATAGTATTTATAAATTACTGTTCGCAGACAAGCCCCTTGTTAATATTAATCCGATAAATTCTGTTCGCGAACATATTTGATATTCGCGAACATAGAGAAGCATTTTCTGACCGACAAGAAAATGTTCGGTGATGAAAATTTTTACAAAAAAAAACAAAATAGGATGGTCAGTGGGGTCATTTTTAATTTAGTTGCGCATTATAATGTATCAGACTATTCTTTTGAAATGACTAAATACAAGATTGAACAAATAATGACTTCGTGATCGGGACGCATATAACATACAAGTGTGACTTAAGCTATAAAATTATTACCATAATGTCTAGATTGTGAGACCATTATCTGACAAACTACACATTATTGAAATGCGATATATAACTTTTCGTGTGATATTCTCCAAATTTGTCAAATAAGCTGCAAAACATATTTCAAATATTAGAAATCCAACGGTTCCAACGAAGCTTCAGGTATTCCGAAAATACACTTCACCACTTTTTACATTCGAATAAATGGTATGTTATTGGAATCATTAAAAAACAATATTTGACAGCAACACCGGTCTTGAGTCGTTAAGCTTGGTTACTTGTGATATCCATTGCACCTTATTCAATTTCCAATGCTTAGCATTACAAGGCACTGTAAAACGGAAGTTTTCATAATTATACCCTTAGTCAATCTTAGCCATTATTTCAAATATATTTAACGTTGGAGTTTCAAATCTAAAATTAGTGTTAGATATAGCTAAACATAGTCAATGTTAATGAAGTCTGTGTAAAATTGTGAATAATTTTTCAAAACAGATGTACATTAAATACACGTTGGTTCTATTCGTTTATTTAATTTCAAAAATTAAATATGTCCGTCATATCTTTACTCGAATAAATGCTATTCTGTTACAAGCAAAGACAGTTAACCTTTCCGCAGAGATCTGGCTGTCTAAGTCAGTTCAAAACTATATCGACAATTTTACGACATCCAAATTAGTGTTACAATAATACAGCACAAAATAATTGAGTGATAACCCTTGCTGGATGGCCTGTTTTAAGAAAACCACTTAACTTTACTATTACTAGACCGCAAATTACTGGAACTTATAAAAAAATCTCTTAAATTTTATCCACTGAGTTTCTGCTGCCAAATGTGAAACCGGTCTTGTTTTGTGTTATGCATCAGTTATAATACTAGTGAAGCTCGCTTGCGAGCCAGAATTCGAGTGGTGAGAACAATCCCCCGAAGCAGAAGTGTGAAAAATATTTGCCACACAATATTTTTGACACTCGCAATGAGCTTGTCGGCCCAGAAAACTCCATATCCAACACTAAAACCAACAATAAACACACATTCAGGTGCTTTTCCCACGACTTCTCACCAAAAATTTCAAAAACGTCATTTTTTTATGCCAAGTATGAACCAGAAGTGTAAAAAATATTTACCCAACAATATTTTTAAAACTTCCAATGAGTTTATCTGCCCAGAAAACCCATATAAAACACTAAAAGCAACAAAAACACACATTTAGGTGCATTTCCCACGACTTTTCACCTAATATGAAATTTGGCGCCAACTATAAGCTTATGGACTCCAGATTGGGAAGTAGTTGAAAAACTTGTTATATATCATTGGAAAGCCCTGGTAAAGCTACATGGAATAGGCCTATTAGTTTGCGGATACCTCGTTTACTTATTGAGAAAATTCGCAAAAACTGGAGGGGCTGCCCGAAAAATGGGCCAAAATGAAGTCATTTTGCTTAAAACCATGGACCGAAAACAAATTGTCAATCACAGGTGTGTTCAAATAGTTACCATGATTACTAAACAATCAACAAATTTTCATAAATCAATGCCGATCTTATTAAAACAGCAGTGTCGACGCCTGGTATTTCTTATAGATATACTACGATAGTTTGATTTCTTTTGAGCTGTGACTAAAAAAGCAATGTACTCTACTCAACCTGTATAGAGCAATAAATTCTAAACAGTCGATGCAATTTTATTTGTCGATGTTTTCATTATATAATTCAATGCTTTGTAGAATTTCACATTACAGTCCCAAACGAATTAGCACTTGTAGTACCATCATCCGCGTCAAATTCAAGTTTCAAAAGCTTCTCGAACCAAAAAGCAAAATAAAATTAAATTGTATATTGATATTAGGAAAAGACAACCTAGCCTGTCCCATAAAATGAGTTCCAACAATGCCCTTTTGAGATCATTATCTCTTTCACAGTTGATCAATAGTTATACGACGTTTCATAAATTATTTCTTAAAATTCTCAATAGATTGGGAATGTTTATGAAGCAACAGTACCTACCCAAAATCCGCTGTAGTCGTGTACATGTGAAGGAAAATCGGCATACATATCATACATGCTTAGGTATCTCTGTATATGCTGGACATATTATAATATCTTTATATAACTGCGTCGTATACACACCACTACTACCGCGGCTATACATCCATACATAAATACATGGTAATATTGATGTATCATTTTCGATATTCTTATTTTGATAGAAAAGTTTTACAATTCAAGAAAAAACTGTTACAAATAATGAAACACTATTTCATATCTAGCAGGTATAAAAACAAAATATATACAAACCATGTTTGTCTGATAATATTGTACCAATCGATTTAAGGCTAAAACTATTTTAGAAATATAATTCTAGTACCATACATATAAATTAGATAAACTTGACGAAAACTAACACAACAAACGTATGTAACTACTGATATAAACTGCAATTTAAATTTTCTCATATCTAGGAAAAAATACCCTCGGGTTTTCTGCATTCAAAAATTGTTTTTAGAATATGTATTATGAAAAATTATTTTTCACTCTAAAACGCATACAATCTAAATGTGGAGAAAGAACATGAAACATTTTATGTGTAAAACCATTGATAAATTGATATTATTTTAAATATTAATTACAGTGCCAGCGAAACTATGCTTGCATATAAAACGGGTATAAGGCACTGTATGTGTTTCCTCCTATAAATTTGATTATTGCTTTTGGTTATTCTTTGAAGCTAGGGATCATGCTATTTACCTTGATGCAATATAATATGGCGTTGAAATGATGGGATCCAGAAGCCCCAGATTTTTATTGTTGTTGTGCGCCATAAAGTGGACCCCCTATTTTGGCAGTAAGCTCCCAGATTTTAAAAGCGCATACCACAACGCAACTGTCATTCTTGCTCAAAGGTGGGGCGACACCTTCTTTCCCGAGGCCGTGGCTACCCGTCCCCTTGTAAGTGATTCAACAGCCCTCCCCCAGACGGCACCACAGGCCGCGAACACGATGCCGCACCCATCCATCCTCCGACGACCTTTTTCTCCGCCGTATTGGCTAACTCCTTGGGCGGCCGGGAACTGACTACCCCCTCCCTTGGACTTGGCACCCTGCATGTATAGCCACTTTGGTTTCCAAACCTCCAAAAATATGTTTTATACTTTAAACACAGTGAAATTGAACACTAGTTCTGTCAAGAAGACACTGAAAAACAAAGCAAAAAACGTATTGGAGTTCAAATATTTAATGATGTCTATTGTAGTAAAACCTTCACACAATGACTTCTCATATTAACAGTATAATAATGTGCAATTTACAAACAAATTTCGTAAGAGAAATCGCTGAAACTATAATAGCTATTTCAAAAGATGGTAAAGCAATGCGAAAAGCGCAGCACATACTAGATCATAACACAATTGTTGTAGCAAACGTTTATCAAAATCCGTCGAGGCATTTAAGGGTTCACATCTATCGTAGACATATTAAATTGTTTATACACGATCGTGTGAAAGCAGCCATATGCGGGAGAATCACTGATCTCGGCGTGGAGATAATCTTTTAATAGCGCCGATAATTTAGCCACGCAAGCTCTTTCTGTGACAGCCTTCAGACTGTAACATTGTTTTAGCGTTTTGTCAGACTGTGAGTGGTACGTCATGTGTATCGTGAGTATTCATTCAACATTCTTGTATAAACAGATATATTGTTTATCATTGTTTTAATGATAAAGATTAGCACGGCTAAAATTTTTAGTGTCGGACATTGTCGTCGAATTGCACTGCAAAAACAGCAGAACACATGCTAGGCGCGACCAATGGTGAACTCCAATGTGCCACATGACGCGGTGAAATTGAGCAGCGGTAGGATAAAATTTTTTGGACACCTGAATAAATTTAGGGTCAATCAATGTAAAATAGTTGCGAAAATACGGAATATCTCTCGAAGAATATGGTTGAATACACATTGCAAATTGTCAAATTGCAGTCATAAACAAATCTGTAAATTAATTATTTAGTTGCACCTGCGGCTAATACTGTGTTGTTCGAACCAACAAATCGCCAGTGCCCTTTATAAAGTATTTCAAACACTATTCCACCATCTATGTCAATAACCGATTGCTACGATGATGCCGTTATATTCGCATGCCTGAAAGTTCGTACCACTGTATTAACAATTTTTCTTCAATTCTTTGTATAATCAATAACGAAAGGAAAAAATAATTCTGTTCTTAATTTATTATTAAATTGATAAATAATCAATTCTTAGCACCGGTTTTTGGACCTTTACCAAGGACTTCACAGCAACTTATAATTTTAAAAAACAATAGTTACAGCCGTTACATAAACCGTTGCATTAGTTTTATAAAAAGTGTTTAGTCAAACTTATACGAACGTATTGCATGAGGAATCCTGCAATGTATCACAGCATAAATCTGTTCGAGTCACACCGCTTCCGTTATAAGTAATATTATGGTTTTTGAAACCAAGTGCTTTTTGTAACGTTAACGATACACGCATAGCTTATAAATGAAAAATTTATGCACCTATCTATTGACGTGGACGTTGTTGCACTATGCAATTAGCTTTATATATTTTAATAAAACGGAGAATTCATTGTCCCAGAAGCCGAGTGGTTTAGTCGTTGCAACTGCATTATTACTATACTGCGCCTAATACCTTTAGCGATAAAATATTTCTTTTCAAATTACGAAACAATTTTTCGCAAAGAGATAAGTGCATTTGCAACGCATATCATTTGGCTACAGACTATGTCCTTCCTTAAGTGTATGAGGTTCATTTTCTTCGAACTCTTCTTCCACTAATTAGAGTTCATTTTTATGAAGTTGTTGCTGTGTCGACAACATTGTTTGGGTCCTTTTTCTGACACCTACAAGAACCAGATATAGTATTCGGTCATGATAAACACATACTGCTTTGCTATATGTACTAGTGTACCATAATACGGCGAATCAAGTGTTTCTGAGTGAACTTGATTATTTTACCGTCAACACAACGTCTGGCTGTATAACATGCATGCGCATGAATTACTTTTAGAAATTATAACTTGTAATCATGTTTTTATTGATGCAAAAATAATTAGAATATGCGAATTAGACTCGTCTACCAGACATTAAAACATGCGATATTATTTGAGGAATATCAACGCAGACCTGCCTCGAATACGTCGGCTGTGAAACAAATGCACCGCATAAAGCAAAGGCCAGTAGACACCAAAGCACACAATTAATACGCCAAATGTGGTAAACAAGACAGACATTATTTAACAAATTTGATTATAATCGCTGGTTTGTGCTTAACGCATCCTTGATATGACTGCTAACTGATGAAGGACTGTTAAGTTTTATCGGTGTTGGTGAACAGGCTTGAAGTGGTCTTACTGGCGCAGCTAAGATATTAGTCTGCAATATGTTATATATACTTTCGCCTTTATATTATTTGCTTAACTCAATAAGGTTTTTTACTTTGCGACGGAAGTTTAATATCAAAAATTAAATATAGTGGTCGTTTATGACAACGAAACAATATCGCTTTGCTTGCTTTGCAAAGCTATTGCTTGTAACAACTCGAAAGTTATTCTTAAAGCCGAACAATAATAAAAATAAACTATTATATATAAATTTATCGCTTGATTGACTTTTTAATAAATATTTGATTGTCAGTTAATTACTAGCTAATTTTCTTGGCGCTGTGCTCTATTTCATTGTTATTAAATTAGTTGTAGCTTATTTACGAAAATACTAAATGAAGTAAGTAAGACCATCGGTCTTAAATTGGTCAACTCCACGCAATGGTTCGCTACTCGATGCGAATATTGCGATCGAAACGAGATTTCGCAAAATCAAACGATGTCAAACGACGGCATCATCTGCTATTCAATCCTCGCGAAAGTCTTGCCAAAATGTTGCCATTATCAGGGAAACGCACGACAAAATCAAGCGCAACGTTATCAGCTTCCACTCAGCGCACTGAATGCTATCTACAACAACACCAAACTGAACAACAGTGACAAACTAACCGTCGCGTTACGACACCTGCATCGACTCTCATCCCACAACGATAGTTGATTGCGATTTAGATACATAGACATGCTTCCGGAATCCACTCTAATATTCCTTGTTGTGTCATCCGAGCTGTCAAACTCCAAACCGGCAGCGCTGCCGATCGGAGGCTGGATCTACCGAGAAGAAAGATAGCGCCTGCTGCAGTACCATCAAAGACAACGATGATGGATCCGAACAATTCGAAAAACAGATTTTACTCAGTGGTCGCAGCCACGCGTCCATGAAAAAGGAGAATGCAACGATATCAACACTACGGCAATCGCCAACGTTATAACGACAGCAACGACGAAATGGTAGATATTATTTCCGCTCCCGACAGCGAAGCTTTACCCGATGAATTTGCCATTACCACTCGCGTTCCAACAATGACGCGGTACGATTCCACCAACCGTTCCAATGAAACAATAGCAAAAATTCGGAAAATGACAGCGCGGCACCCGATGGAGTCAACTAGATTCGCAAACCCGCCAAGCGAAGCTCTAGCCGATCAATTCGTTATTATCACTCGCGTTTTGGCAATGATGCAATATGATGTCGTCAAACGTGCGAATGAAACAATTGTAAAAATACCTGCTTACTTTAACTCCGAGTAAATCGTACGGTTATCGAACACTGCACTTTTGTTAATCAGCATTGAATAATGGTGTCATTAACGATTTATCATTGCCCAAGCGCACAGACTGTCAGTCAACTTCGGTGACAACACTATTCACTCAGCCATTTAGTGTAACGACTGGTGCAACCTCCAACCATAACCGACAGCCATTTGACAACAAAACCAATACCTTAAAATATCTGTTGGTACAATTCAAGTCAGTTTTCGGCAAACCATCGACCAAGACTCAATTTACACATCCAATTCAACATTACATCGTCACGTATGGTTCGCCGTGCTTTGCGCAAACCGCATCCATGACCGACTAAAACCAATACCGTAAAATACCATCAGGTCAACGATACGAGATCCTTTGTTTCGAGCCTGTTGGTACGACTCAAGTCTATTATCGAAGAACCATCGACTAACGCTTTATTTACACATACTATTAATTATGACATCGGCAGAAGTGGTCCGCCGTACTTTGCAAATTCATGCAGATGAAACTACAATCCACTATGTGTAAATTTCCCAACCTAAAACGCACTGGTATTGTTCAACCAGGGGAATCGCCCTGGGCAACCCCACTTCACGTTGCGGTTTGCGGCCTTGCGGTGACTACCGCCAACTCAACATTCTAATGCATTACTTAACATTCTATCTATATTGTATTTTCTAGTCACTTATTTTATATCATGGGATTCTGAATTGCTTAGCAATTGTAGTCGAAGAATGGACATAAACTGAGCTTGCAATAAAGGCATTAAAAACAGATAGTAATTACAGCGCAATATTAACTTTAAGCACCAGCCGCATGTCGTACTACGACGCATCATTTTGCGCCAGGCATCAGACTTACTCGCGAAGATAAAATGTTAAAAGCACTCTTGTTTAATTTTTTTTAGCTTAAGGATTTTAAGAACAACTGTAGGAAGCTTTAAGGAGTTAAAACATGTCTGCATTTATGGATATGATTTGTCGCCGAGATTAACCTCCTATAAGAATCGAAGCCGCCGCGGAATGGGTGCTCTCGATTCGCCAATATCGGTAAAAGGAAGCAGAATGTAGTTCTGTCAAGATGTCGCTGTTGTCAATCACTGCATATGTGCATGTATAATATGAACTGGAATTGCTATATAGAATAATATGTGAAAACAAATAAGCTACTTACACTGTGAGTCACCACTACAACATAAGCCACCCATGTGGGTGGTGGTACACTGCCTGAACAGTGAATAAAACAGTCAACAACAATTTTTGGTATGACTAAACAACTTGCCAAAACTATCTCACAAATCAGCGATTTAGATATAAGCAAAGGAGCGTTAAAGGTCATTTATATATCTATACCTAAAATATTTTCATCTAAGCTTGAATTCATTATTTAACAACTGTGTTTCAATACGTTTCTCATTTCTCGTTACCTATCTATTAAATGCTTATGTACCTATTTTAGCAGTTTAGCTATGTACCGTTTCAGGCTTCTCGCAATCATTAGATTATATATTTCTTCAACGCCCGGTAATAAATAGCTCTGAAGGGATTTGGGGATTTCTATTTTTATTCAAAAAAGAACAAAGATTTGAAAACTTTTTAAAATTCTTACATTTCGAACATTTAAATAAATGATGCTGGAGAGCTAAGTGTTGATTGCATCCTAAAATAATACTGCTTTATCCTTGATCATAAAATGAAAAGTTTAGAACTTATATATAGTTAACAATGTCGTTTTTGAGACAACAGAAACTTGCCAGCTAGGAAATGATATCTGGTAAATGAATCGCAAGTGTATACCACTGCAATAGTTTTCACTACTGTTATAACGAGGGAACCTGGAGTTTCCCTTAGGAAAATCTTGCACAAATTTTTGGTAGAAATTGTGTTTCAGTGCGAAACCACAGCATAAAATAACTAAACAAAATTAGGCGATTTAGACTGCTTTTTGTGCAATGGCTACTACAGTGACAGTGTTATAATTTGCATTCTATGAACTAAGCCACTGCTATATTACGTGATTATATAATGATCATAATTTCTTTAATATAATGTTTTCATATGTTCATATAATATAATATATGTAATTAGCATAATAAAAATATAAAATTCATAAAATAGCTTTCTCTATGTTTCATCAAACGACACAACAATCGAATTGTCCATATAACCACCGATGAACTAGGAACGCACAAATCGAACAAAAACGAAGAAAGAAATGAGCGATTATTCTCAAATTCAGCTTCCTCAGCCATGTAAATGTCCCAATAAGATAAGAAAACACCAGTATTACATTAAAAACAACGCAATGTCCGTTTTCAGCACATAGTAGAACAATGGGAACCTTTCTAGTACTTAAAAGACGGCAAATTTCGAAATGTGTAAGTCACAACTTTGAATGGAAACAATTTCAATAATGACATAATGAGTGACACAGACTGTCGAAAAAGAATTTTTGGTCAATTAAGAGGAAATTCTGCTCTCTCCCTTTTATATAAATATGAAATACTGAAGATCAATCTATATCATGTAACAAACCTATTTATTTACATTTCCGGCATCATATGACAGTCGATTGAAATGCTATATTCCTTTCTTTAACTACCGCCAGTGAGATTAAGTTTTTAATTGTTTCCATTTGCTGTTTAAAATATTCTCTATGCTAGTATAACATAAATGCAGAAACTGCTTTTGCCTGAAGATTTTGGCGTTCGGGCTATACATCCTCAGCGCGCTTGTGTCAGGGGTGCCAATAATAAAATTGATCCTTAATGTAAAGAAGTTTCTTTATTAATTTTGGAATTTTTAGAATAGTCACTTTCAGGTATCTCTGAACTAGTATTGAGGAAATTAAAAAAACTTAATTTTATGCTCGTCAAGTAGTGAAAATAGATTTATACATTTAATAGGAATGAATCCCTGTAAAAAGTCGTTATTACTGGCTTCAAACTTGTAGTCGCACACAACCTTATGAAATATGAACATAACAATTATTAATTTATCAACTCGCTATCAAGATTCAGGAATAATAAAACGGAAATTATTCACTGCTGCTGACTTCAAACTGTGGACGTGCACAACATCCCTATAATAATTCGTTACCACTGACTTTAAACTTGTAGTCGCACACAACTTTACGAATTATGAACATATCGGATATTAATTTATCAGCTCACTATTAAGATTCTGTCAATAATAATTTAAACATTATTCGTTGCCGTTGCGTTCAAACGTGTGGACGCATAACATTTTGAATTATGAACATATCAGATATTAATTTATCAGCTCACTATCAGGATTCAAGCAATGATAAATCGGAAATTATTCGTTACCACTGGCTTCAAACTTGTGGACGCACACATTATGAATTATGATCTTATAATGTAATTGCCGTATGTCTGTCTGTGTGTCTGTCTGTGTGTGTCCCAAGTTTTGGTTTGTCACATATTTTTGATCATAACTTTTGAAACTGTTTATGGATTTTTGTGCGGTTTTTTGTTGGGTAGGAAATTGATATGTTCATAATTCAAAATGTTATGCGTCCACACGTTTGAACGCAACGGCAACGAATAATGTTTAAATTATTATTGACAGAATCTTAATAGTGAGCATAAATTAATATCCGATATGTTCATAATTCGTAAAGTTGTGTGCGACTACAGTTTAAAGTCAGTGGTAACGAATTATTTAGGGATGTTGTGCACGTCCACAGTTTGAAGTCAGCAGCAGTGAATAATTTCCGTTTTATTATTCCTGAATCTTGATAGCGAGTTGATAAATTAATAATTGTTATGTTCATATTTCATAAGGTTGTGTGCGACTCACAAGTTTGAAGCCAGTAATAACGACTTTTTACAAGGATTCATTCCTATTAAATGTATAAATCTATTTTCACTACTTGACGAGCATAAAATTAAGTTTTTTTAATTTCCTCAATACTAGTTCAGAGATACCTGAAAGTGACTATTCTAAAAATTACGAAATTAATAAAGAAACTTCTTTACATTAAGGATCAATTTTATTATTGGCACCCCTGACAGAGGCGGGCTGAGGATGTATAGCCCGAACGCCAAAATCTTCAGGCAAAAGCAGTTTCTGCATTTATGTTATACTAGCATAGAGAATATTTTAAACAGCAAATGGAAACAATTAAAAACTTAATCTCACTGGCGGTAGTTAAAGAAAGGAATATAGCATTTCAATCGACTGTCATATGATGCCGGAAATGTAAATAAATAGGTTTGTTACATGATATAGATTGATCTTCAGTATTTCATATTTATATAAAAGGGAGAGAGCAGAATTTCCTCTTAATTGACCAAAAATTCTTTTTCGACAGTCTGTGTCACTCATTATGTCATTATTGAAATTGTTTCCATTCAAAGTTGTGACTTACACATTTCGAAATTTGCCGTCTTTTAAGTACTAGAAAGGTTCCCATTGTTCTACTATGTGCTGAAAACGGACATTGCGCTCTGTTTTTAATGTAATACTGGTGTTTTCTTATCTTATTGGGACATTTACATGACTGAGGAAGCTGAATTTGAGAATAATCGCTCATTTCTTTCTTCGTTTTTGTTCGATTTGTGCGTTCCTAGTTCATCGGTGGTTATATGGACAATTCGATTGTTGTGTCGTTTGATGAAATCATAGAGAAAACTATTTTATGAATTTTATATTGTTATTATGCTAATTACATATATTATATTATATGAACATATGAAAACATTATATTAAAGAAATTATGATCATTATATAATACACGTAATAGTAGCAGTGGCTTAGTTGCATAGAATGCAAATTATAACACTGTCACTGTAGTAGCCATTGCACAAAAAGCAGTCTAAATCGCCTAATTTTGTTTAGTTATTTTATGCTGTAGTTTCTCACTGAAACACAATTTCTACCAAAAATTTGTGCAAGATTTTACTCAGGGAAACTCCAGGTTCCCTCGGTTCTAACAGTAGTGAAAACGATTTTCAGTGGTATACACTGAATTTACATTTACCAGATAACATTTCCTTAGCTGGCAAGTTTCTGTTGTATCAAAAACGACATTGTTAACTATATATATAAGTTCTAAACTTTTCATTTTTATGGTCGAGGATAAAGCAGTATTATTTTTAGGATGCAATCAGACACTTAGCTCTCCAGCATAACTTTATTTAAATGTTCGAAATGTAAGAATTTTTTAAAAAGTTTTCAAATCTTTGCTTTTTCTTTTTTGAATAAAAATAAAGAAATCCCCAAATCCCTTCAGAGCTATTTACTACCGGGCATTGAAGAGAATATATAATCTAATGATTGCAAGAAGCCTGAAACGGTACATAGTTTAAACTGCTAAAATAGGTACATAAGCATTTAATAAATAGAGTAACGAAATAAGAAAACGTATTGAAACACAGTTTGTTTTTCTTAAATGGTGAATTTAGAGTTAGATGAAAATATTTTAGGTATAGATATATGCAAATGACCTTTAACGCTCCTTTGCTTATATCTAAATCGCTGATTTGTGAGAGTTTTAGCAAGTTGTTTAGTCATACCAAAAATTGTTGTTGACTGTTTTATTCACTGTTCAGGCAGTGTACCACCACCCACATGGGTGGCTTATGCTGTAGTGGTGACTCACAGTGTAAGTAGCTTATTTGTTTTCACATATTATTCTATATAGCAATTCCAGTTCATATTATACATGCACATATGCAGTGATTGACAACAGCGACATCTTGACAGAACTACATTCTGCTTCCTTTTACCGATATTGGCAAATCGAGAGCACCCATTCCGCGGCGGCTTCGATTCTTATAGGAGGTTAATCTCAGCAACAGATAATATCCATAAATGCAGACATGTTTTAACTCCTTAAAGCTTCCTACAGTTGTTCTTAAAATCCTTAAGCTAAAAAAAATTAAACAAGAGTGCTTTTAACACTTTATCTTCGCGAGTAAGTCTGATTGCCTGGCGCAAAATGATGCGTCTTAGTACGACATGCGGCTGGTGCTTAAAGTTAATATTGCGCTGTAATTACTATCTGTTTTTAATGCCTTTATTGCAAGCTCAGTTTATGTCCATTCTTCGACTACAATTGCTAAGCAATTCAGAATCCCATGATATAAAATAAGTGACTAAAAAATACAATATAGATAGAATGTTAAGTAATGCATTAGAATGTTTGAGTTGGCGGTAGTTACCGCAAGGCCGCAAACCGCAACGTGAAGTGTGGTTGCCCAGGGCGATTCCCCTGGTTGAACAATACCAGTGCGTTTTAGGTTGGGAAATTTACACATAGTGGATTGTAGTTTCATCTGCATGAATTTGCAAAGTACGGCGGACCGCTTTTCCGATGTCATAATTAATAGTATGTGTAAATAAAGCGCTAGCATGGTGGTTATCAATCATAGACTTGAGTCGTACCAACGAGCTAGAAACAAAGGATCTCGTATCGTTGACCTGATGGTATTTTACGGTATTGGTTTTAGTCGGTCATGGATGCCGTTTGCGCAAAGCACGGCGAACCATACGTGACGATGTAATGTTGAATTGGATGTGTAAATTGATCTTGGTCGATGGTTTGCGAAAACTGACTTGAATTGTACCAACAGATATTTTAAGGTATTTAGTTTCTCAAATGGCTGTCGGTTATGGTTGGAGGTTGCACCAGTCGTTACACTAAATGGCTGAGTGAATAGTGTTGTCACCGAAGTTGACTGACAGTATGTCCAATTGGGCAATGATAAATCGTTAATGACACCATTATTCAATGCTGATTAACAAAAGTGCAGTGTTCGATAACCGTAAGATTTACTAGGAGTTAAATTAAGCGAGTATTTTCACAATTGTTTCAGTTCGCGCGTTTGACGGCATCGTGTGGCATCATTGCCCAAACGCGAGTGAATAATAACAAATTAATCGGCTAGAGCTTCGCTTGGCGGTTTTGCGAATCTAGTTGACTCCAGCGGGTGCCGCGCTGTCATTTTCCGAAATTTTGCTATTGTTTCATTCGAACAGTTGGTGGAATCGTACCGCGTCATTGTTGGAACGCGAGTCGTAATGGCAAATTCATCGGGTAAAGCTTCGCTGTCCGGAGCAAAAATAATATCTACCCATTTCGTAGTTGCTGTCGTTATAACATTCGCCGATTGCCATAGTGTTGATATCGTTGCCATTCTCCTTTTTCATCGACACATGGCTGCGACCACTGAGTAAAGTCTGTTTCGATTGTCGGATCCATCATCGTTGTTCTTTGATGGTACTGCAGGGCCACGCTGTTCTCGGTGCAGATCCAGCCTACAATAGGCAGCGCTGCGGTTCGGAGTTAGCAGCTAGGATATGACACGACGGGATGTAGAGTCGGACTCCGGAAGCATGTCTATGCTATCTAAATAGCAATCAACTATCGTTGTGGGATAGAAGTAGATGCAGGTGCTCGTAACGCAACAAGTTTTTAGTTTGTCACTGTTGTTCGGTTTGGTATTGTTCAATATAGCGTTCAGTGCGCTGAGTGGAAGCTGATAACATTGCGCTTGGTTTTGTTGTGTGTTAACTCCCTGATAAATGGCAACATTTTGGCAAGACTTTCGCGAGGGATTGAATAGCAGATGATGCCATCGTTTGACATAGTTTGATTTTGCGAAATCACGTTTCGATCGCAATATTCGCATCGAGTAACGAACCATTGCGTGGAATTGACCAATTTAAGACCAAGATGGTTCTTACTTCATTTAAGTATTTTCGTAAATAAGCTACGTATTAATTTAATAACAATGAAATAGGGCGCAGCGCCAAGAAAATTAGCTAGTAATTAACTGACAATCAAATATTTATTGAAAAGTCAATCAAGCGATAAATTTATATATAATAGTTTATTTTTACTATTGTACGGCTTTAGAGAATAACTTTCGAGTTGTTCCAAGCAATACTTTTCCAAAGCCAGCAAAGCAATATTGTTTCGGTTGTCATAAACAACCACTATATTTAATTTTTGATATTAAACTTCCGTCGCAAAGTAAAAAACTTATTGAGTTAAGCAAATAATATAAAGGCGAAAGTATATATAACATATTGCAACTAATATAGCTGCGCCAGTAAGACCACTTCAAGCCTGTTCACCAACACCGATAAAACTTAACAGTCCTTCATCAGTTAGCAGTCATATCAAGGATGCATTAAGCACAAACCAGCGATTATAATCAAATTTGTTAAATAATGTCTGTTTTGTTTACCACATTTGGCGTATTAATTGTGTGCTTTGGTGTCTACTGGCCTTTGCTTTATGCGGTGCATTTGTTTCACAGCCAACGTATTTCCGGCAGGTCTGCATTGATATTCCTCAAATAATATCGCATGTTTTAATGTCTGGTAGACGAGTCTAATTCGCATATTCTAATTATTTTTGCATCAATAAAAACATGATTACAAGTTATAATTTCTAAAAGTAATTCATGCGCATGCCTGTTATACAGCCAGACGTTGTGTTGACGGTAAAATAATCAAGTTCACTCAGAAACACTTGATTCGCCGTATTATGGTACACTAGTACATATAGCAAAGCAGTATGTGTTTATCATGACCGAATACTATATCTGATTTTTGTCAGTGTAAGGAAAAGGACCCAAACAATGTTGTCGACACAGCAACAACTTCATAAAAATGAACTCTAATTAGTGGAAGAAGAGTTCGAAGAAAATGAACCTCATACACTTAAGGAAGGACATAGTCTGTAGCCAAATGATATGCGTTGCAAATGCACTTATCTTCTTTGCGAAAAATTGTTTCGTAATTTGAAAAGAAATATTTTATCGCTAAAGGTATTAGGCGCAGTATAGTAATAATGCAGTTGCAACGACTAAACCACCAGCAATACGTAACTGAACGAAGTAATAATCAAACAT
>JASANE010006830.1:0-35296 GCA_030248225.1 Trileptium ribeirensis
ATGCAGCTGCGTCACTGGTTATTACATTTAGGCAGTGGATTTTTTCGTCATATTTATCCCACTTCCAGTGGTAAGACAAATTTCTCACCTTTGTCCAGTTAATTGATTTCAGCAGGCCAATGATCGACCTTAGCAGAAGAGTGTTACACTTAGGACACACTGTGTTAATGCAATTACCAGTGGATTTTTTCGTCATATTTATCCCACTTCCAGTGGTAGGACAGATTTCTCACCTTTGTCCAGTTAATTGATTTCAGCAGGCCATGATGGACCCTAGCACAAGAGTGTGACACTTAGGACACACTGTGTTAACACATTTACGCAGTGGATTTTTTCGTCATATTTATCCCACTTCCAGTGGTAAGATAGATTTCTCACCTTTGTCCAGTTCACTCTCTCAATTTTGGACTTATCTCCAAACAAATTTTCAATATTTCGGCAGCTTGCTAGAAAGATTTTTGTGTACAAATATGGAATAAAAGTTGATACCACTGCGGTGTTTGGACAAATGTTGCGAAGAGGGGTACACAGAAAAAATGTACACCACTCGCTCCCCCCCAAATGGAACAGAAAGGACGCAAAAATCCACCGCATCATCCCATTATTCATATATTGTGGTGTGTAGTAGTGTCACATTCTTCTAGATAGACATATCGTTTACTCTTGATATTAATTTTACAATATAAACAATCGTTGATTCCGTTACATATAAGCAGAAACGGATAATTTTGTAGCACAAAATTTCAGTGGATTTACATAAGAACGTTGCTATTTTTAGTCAATATATAACTATTTATTTAACATGGCGACGGTAGTGTAAGATTCAGTTCAGATTAATTTCGCAGCAATATTTTAGAACCGCCGAACGAAAAACTGTTATACCGCTAGACTATTGGCATCATGTCTTTTAACATTAATAATTAATTAGTAATGTAACGAAGTTCGCCTCTATCAACGGTGATTTTCTACGTATACAGAATACTATCTCCTGTATTAATAGCTAGTTAAACCAGCAATATCTGTGTTAAAATAATTTTGTTTGGGTTATAGATTTTCTAATTTATCCGAATTAATCCATACAGGTTTTTACTAAATCCGTTGTAACTAACAAAGCATGAAAATAGGTATTATACGAGATATCCAATTAAAAACGCAAGCTTTTGCGTTTGGAACACAGCATATATAAGTAAAGGATCGAAATAGATTTAAATTGTTTAGAAGTGCTCCCACTGCCAATAAATCGGCCAATTTTTGTATTCAATTTTCTCGCACAGAAGCAATGCGCATTGCTCTGCGTCATGCACTGGCTCGGTATTCATGGTACCAATCTAAAACATTTAGTTGCGTATTCTGATCTGCTTTACAAACAGCCATAATTTATTTTTTATATTAGCTAAAGGGAAACTTATTTTATATCGATTGTTAAAATTTTCTCTCGAATTAAGCACGAAGTATTCTAAATATGCATCCATTGTAATATAGATAAAGCACCAAAAATTAATAAATCGAAATTTCTAACTTGAAATCTATGATATTCGCGGTAAAAATCTATGACCTGTGTACAAAATGAAATCTCAAATATTTTGGTACAACGGCGGCTAAAATACGGCGGAACTAATACCGCTCACTGTGAGTGATGCGAAGTTATAGATATTTGGGGCAATAATTAAATAAGAATACACCATTAAGATTTCAAGGATATATCTTTATTATTTCAGTATACACAGGCGTTGACAAAACAACCTTTAGAATCCTTTCGACAACATTTTCTACTCAATAAGATTGTAATCATCACTTATCATTGTTCAAAACTGCGGAGCTGCTACACCTTTTAGATGTGTTGGTTATTGCATCAAACCTAATGTCAAAATGACTGTAACTATATCCATTTCTCAGATTTTAACAGCAACGAAATTAGATAGCAGATGATGACCATATAAAGAAAATTACGTAATTTAATTCAGTTAGTGTGGTTTAGACATTTAAAGTGACCACTTTAAAAACCAAAACTAGAAGTTATGTAAGATAACGTATATAAATTATAATATCCGCATAGATAATCATAAGAGAAAATGGGATTATACACACTGCTGCACGGCTATGAAGGACTATATTGAACCTTAAGTCTTTCAGTCACTATGAGCGGTTTTGCTCAAAAAATTATACTTGATTACAACTTACGACTTTGTACAGTTTCATTCATTTGAATTATTTCTTCGTTCTCGAACAAAAATTAAAAATAGCTTTGTGAACATCAGCTTCATGTGTTAAATAACTAGAATGGAAACCTTTTTATTCTTTTCATGCCCAAAATTGTTTGTGTGTTGTGTAGTGTTTGACAAACTTAAGCCGGCGCCAGGGATCGAACCCGGGACGTACAGCATAAGGATGTGCATGCAAATCACTGAGCTAATCTAGGGCTGTTGCTCGGTTCCTTAAGGAACTTCACAACTCGAGCGAATAACAAGACACGTGCAAACGTACAGCATACGATAAAATCAACAAACACAAGAGCTCACAATATGCATCAGGTTCATTTGCACCTAGCGGGCACGAAAGGATTAGTAATGCGATAAAACACTTTTTTATTAACCCTTTATTTTTCGAATTAAATTGTGTGTCGCGTGATGTTTGACAAACTCAAACCGGTGCAACGGACTGGAGTCCGGGTGTGCGGCATAAAGATGTACATGCAAATCGCTGAGCCATCTGGGAGCTGTTGGTCGGTTCCTTTAAAGACCTCACATCGCGAGCGTATAACAACACATGTGTAAACAGGGGCGCAGCTCGCGGGGGGCGGAGCCCCCTGACTTTTCGAGAAAAACATGCCGCCGTAAGGCGCACTTCTAATGTTGCGGTAACGCACACCTCTCCCACTTTTGAGTGGTGTACTGCGCTCCTGCGTTCAAACGTAGAGCACACGGCATATTCAGCGAACACAGCGACTCAAATTATGCGTTAAGTTAATTTGGACCTAGTGGTCATGAAAGAATTAAGCATAAATAATGTTGTGCACACATATATTTATTTATTATATACATGTAATAAATATATCCGATTTTAATATTTATATGCATCAATTATATACAATGTATATTTATACATCTATGCCTTGTAGGTGTAATATATTTGATTAATAAAACTATATATCGATGCAAAAATGGTCGCAAAGTCGTTCTATTAACCATTATTTATGCCAACTTCTATACTAAATTACACTCAAAATAATGTAACCTTGCGCACAAATATAAAAATTACACACTTCAAAGCAACGGAGCACAAATTTGAAAAATGAGCCCGTAAAAAGAACAACTCATTTAACAAACGTGCACCTACATTATATAACATTTTTGTTCTTCCGATTTAATGGCGAAATGATGGATAGTAAAATCATTGAAAATTTAATGTATTTTCTTTATAACATTTCTAGCACAAGATTGTATTTTTGCCTGGAGCCTATCATCGATTCTATTTGCAAAACATTTTTAAAGGTCACACTATTTTTTACAAATAAGGCTTTACAATTTTCTTACAGACATAAATATAACTCAGGGGTGCAGAAGGAGGGGGAAGTACAAGCCCCCCTCCCAAATTTTCGACGAAAGGAGGGTCACCGCAATGTGGTTTCCGCATTTTTACACTGGTGCACCGTCACTTCTGAATAGAGTAATGCGTCCCTGATAGATACTTGTTTCATTTAGCAATGAGGTGCTTTGTGAAATCAAAATAGGGATATATCAAAAACGTAAACCAACTGTTTTAATGCTATGCAAGTATTAACTGAGAATTAGCAAAAAGCAACTGGGATTTCACACTTGCATTTTCTATTAAAACTTACTAATTAATATAAGGTTGTGAGACAAAACGATTTGACAATGTGTTAAACGTACGTTGGTGAGAAATGTATTTCAAACTACTGTATCTACTCGGATAGACGTGCAATTGGCACTAAGTGACAATACGGGTTTTTATGCCGAAGAATTGTGTGTAGGCTGGCCATGATGATTCCCCATTACGTCACCCATCATCTTATCCGCCTAGACCAAAGTCTAGTACCTGTTTAACGTATAGGTACTGCGAAGTAATTGTGGCTGAGTCCCTTGCCCAACGAGATTAACGCGACCACTGGATTCTAACTCCTCACTTCACGATTATGAAGCAGGCGCTCTAACCACTCGACCACGCCAGCACTAACACAATGTACCTAAATAAGATATTTTGCAACCCTCACTTTTATGAGTACTTTCTAAGAAATCGTTTTGCCTGCTCCAGGTGGATTGGCTTCCAAAAATTCAATGTTAAAATTATGTTCCGTATTGAGCGTTATATTGACAAATGCTTTCGCATGTTTAGCAAATATTTCGTGAAACTTATAAGAAATAATAGGGATAATTCTGCAAACGTTAAACATAATGTTTGGAATCAAAATGATGATTAATTCGACGTTTCTACAATATTGGCATTGTTTTTTAAATCCAGACAGCTCCACTCTCTTGCTTTAGAGAAAAAAGTACGTCTTTTAAATTGTCAAGAAAAATACTGAAATTTAACCACTTAACCACTGGAACTAAGCATTTGTTTTCTACGCAACACGTGTTTTCTAATTTCTTAATGTTGTGTATGTATCCGCACATGAAAACAAATAGTAAGCATGCGCTTTACGAAAAACCAATATATCTGCATTTTACTCATCACCTTTGTTCTGCCGATATATTCAAAAAATGTATAAATAACTAAGTTTAAGACAAAAATAGGCAATGTATAAATAATTATTTTTTGTAATATGTCGAGCAGAAATATTGTAAGTACGAGCATTATATCGTATCATTTCGGTGACTATTAATATAAATACCCTCCTGCGGCCTGTTATGGCCATTGTCCGACTTCAGCAAGTGAGTCTCTGGGTCACACCATATTCTTAAAACCGAGCAAACCGTGTCTATTAATATAAATACCCTCCTGCGGCCTGTTATGGCCATCGTCCGACTTCAGCAAGGGAGTCTCTGGGTCACACCATATTCTTAAAACCGAGTAAACCGTGTCTATTAATATAAATACCCTCCTGCGGCCTGTTATGGCCATCGTCCGACTTCAGCAAGGTAGTCTCTAGGTCACACCATATTCTTAAAACCCAGTAAACCGTGTCTATTAATATAAATACCCTCCTGCGGCCTGTTATGGCCATCGTCCGACTTCAGCAAGGGAGTCTCTGGGTCACACCATATTCTTAAAACAGAGTAAACCGTGTCTTCCGAAAGCAAAGCCATACCAGATTTGGCTACATTTTCCGATTTGGCGTGGACAATATTTGTAGAACTAGACTGACAATTTTTGTGGTCTTGCTGGTGCTTACACTCATGACGTTAACAGTGTTATTAAAACAGCATCATCGGCTTCTTGGGAAACTCAAACGGTATTTTAGTTTCCTTGAAAACATTGTTCATCCTTTGACTCCATTTCCTTTTCAAATTAGGCAAAGTAGTATCTTTAATTTTACCACAAATTATAATAATTCAACTTCAGTTTTAACAGAACCATTTATGGCTCGATACAGTATTTCGGTAACTAGCTCTTGAACAAACAGGATCCTTCCAACGCTTTCAAACAGTTACTCTCACGTACTTGTTTTCTAACTGTTTTTGAAGTAACAAATATATACTTAGCGTGTTTTCCTGACTAACCTTGTTCCAATTTTTTCGAGTTCCTGCAACTTCGTTGTGAGTTTGTTTTTCAAAACAAGGCTAGCTAGTTCTCAGTAAGTGTCCTTGTATCATTACGGTTCCAGTTAAATACTGTTGTTTTTTTTAGTTTTCTCCAGTATTAACCATTCTATAGCAAATACTCAACATTGGATGTATTATGATTTTCTCAGGTTCTCCAAACTTTAAAAGTTGCTTAATTTTTGTTATTACTGCTCCTTTATGCGGCTTTCACGTTATAACGTCGTCAACGTTCGGAACCTATGTACACCACACAGTGTCAGGCACACTGTGGTCAACAGGGTGTCTTCGACACCCCCATGTTCTTTATAAATTTTTTCATAGGTAGCTAGCTAGCGGTATTTGCATTTCTCGACTTTGTCAAGCACACTATGTCTTCTTGCAGTTTTTTGACAGTCCGCGGCATTATTTCATCTACGTTCATTAGCCTAAATACAAATATATATCGCCAATTTAAAATAAACTACATCGCACAATTGACTAAGAAACGGCATTAGTTACAAACGGTGTCCGTTAGCGCGAAATTGGTAGCTAAGGGTGTGTACCGCACTGTAAAGAAATAATGTAGTAGCTAGGGGTGAATCGAACACCATCGGTAATTGATTTACCGTATGGGTGCCAACCTGACTATCCATACGGTAGGCTCGCGACTACAGGGGAACAAAAATTCTAAACAGCGAGAACATTATAACGTGAACGCCGCATTAAGCTGTTGATGACTTTCCGCACTTATTTAAGACAAAATCCAAAGAAAAAATAAAATAGAATTTACATTTGTCCTGATGTAGTACGAGGTGTGGTGTCAAAGTGGTAGCATCGTTACAGATGGGATGGAATAATGTAAGACTAATCACACTACCCTGTGAAAGCAAACAAACGCTAGAGCAGTGCGGTATGGAACGTGTATGATTCAGAACCACAACGGTCGCATTAGTTCGGGCAACCTGGCTTAGGATAGCTTATGATGGTAGGTCTAACCCTATAACTGTGCACACTTTATAGCTTTAAACCGGTCGGATTTGAAGGTCCTTGACCACAGAGATATCGCAAATAAACGACTGGTCAGATTTGAAGTATATATTTTGCTTGGAAAGAAACGATCCTATACGGTTTTCATTAGGAAAGCGTTTACCCGTACGGCAACTATTTTGCGTGTGTAACGCAAAAAATAAAACTGTTCTGTATGACGTTTGAAGCTGTCATAGCTCGCATAGTAGTGCAGACCGTTCAAAGTATTTCATCGCTCAAACAATATTTTATAATTCTTAAGACTGCTTATGGCATCGAATAGAACCTGTTAAAGTGTGTGGATGTATAAATAATTAACAATAATACTACACAATCATGAGTACCAAATTTCATTTAGGACACGATTTTTCTAGTGGTCCTGTATATGTATACCTAATGTTTGGTAGCACTGTATGGAGTGTATGAAGTATTTAGGAAATTAGCCAATGGGGATTACTTAGCTTCTAATTTGGGAATTTTTTCCTAATTTTAAATTTATGAAAATTTGTCCCGACACATTTTCGGATTTGAGTATCAAAAATTTGCTACTGTAAGTCATGCAAATAATAGTATAGTGAACCGCCGTAATAAGAACACTTTTGTAAGTTTTTCAAGCATGCCACCGGTAAAACTGAATCAAAACTGGTGCTCTTTTGGTGGTTGCGCACCTCGTGTCTTGCGCATATGCTGTCAAAACAAGTTTCAGATTTGCGCGCTCTGGCTCCTGTATGCTTAATAAAAATGATTGTGCGGTAACGTGTTCTTATTAGGGCACCTGTGCCCTAATAAGAACAGCCACGATATTTTGCATTGCGTTCGTATTAAGAGCCCATATTTCAATTAGAACACGTTCCGGAGTTTTAAAAACAAAATGCAGTTACTAGAAGACATAAAATTTGGCTCACTGTCAATAAAACTCATTAAATTTTGTAGTTAACTGATGTTTCACCACAAACCAATTATCCTTCCTTTCCTCACTGTTGCATATCAAAATCGCCATCAATCTACTTTTGTTTCTTTATGCAGCAACAATATCTTTCAGCTGCGCGCGCTTAGCTGGAAGACCTACTTCCGCCATTTCGCGCAAAGTTTTTACGACACGACGCTCTTCCTCGACCGACAATTGATTTGGACGCCATGGATCCGTCTGTTCACATTGTATACCCGATTTATGTATACTGTATTTTTTCTTCGAGTAATTTTGACTATTTTTCCCAAATTATAGGAACTATTTACTGAATATATTGAAGAAGTATTTACTTAAACTTGGGAAGACTGTCTTCTTTTGCACACACCTTGGTATATTGTGTCCAAAAATTTAGGACTGTGGTCTTAAAAATTTGGCATTCAGATTTATAGTGTATCGCCCATTTTCCTCATATTTCGAGACACTATTTGCAAAAGTACTATAAGGCACATTAAACTGGATGAGCAAAGTTAGTGCCATTGATAAAATAGACGAATAATTAGTAGCAGATATGGCTTATTGTCTCTGGCATTCTTATTGCAAGTATTGAGGTAAGCGATCGTGCTCTTTGGTTTTCAGGCGCTATTTAATCACAGGACTCTTAAATTTTTAAATTCGTTGGCTTGCAATTTCATCTCGTTGGCAGTATAGTAAATATGAAATATGCTATTTCTCGCCAATTATGGCTCAATGAGCTTCCACACAGGGAAATCGGATCCTACGGGATAAAAGCACGCCCTATCAAAGTCATAACCATTGCTTAAGGTATACAGATAGCATAAGTGCGCCACACCTATTTACACAATTTCGTGGTTATGAAAAGCATATTTGCATATAACAACGAAGTTTAAAGCGTTTTAGTTCACTTGTACATATAATTTTATAAAGACATTATGTGCAGCATGTAATTGGCCAAAGCCACTAACGATTGGGTATCATTTTATGTAGTTTCGAAAGCAGTGTTGTCATTTGAGCATTATTAAACATTTTCAACTATAATGTTGCAGCAGCGTACTAATAAACATTCAGTTTGAACTAGAGTTGCCAACATAACTGTTGTAATTAGTGCCAGAAACTGACCCGGATTCGCGTTGCATGAGGAAAGTTTTTTGCTTGGAAACCTTTTTGTCTACCGGTTTTACCAGCCGATATTTGCCCAATAGTAACTTAGAAATCACTAAAATTAAATAAATTTTCCAAAACTGTTTCGGATACAACATTGGATAAAATATCAGGTATCTGACGTGTTTGGGTATTCGAAAGCCATGCAATCGCTGATTAGTGATCGTGTTCGGCATCCAAACCAAAAGGGTTGTATAAATGTTACACAAGTCAAAAGTTCTATTTCAGGCAGTATAAAGGTTAAATCAGAATTTTGTAATATTTCAGCATTTTATGATATACTATCAAATGTCAGAGACAGAAGAATGGAATATTTCAGCGAACTTTCCGTTTCGCGATGCTAAAGTTTAAGTAAACAAAGTATATTATATATGTCACATAATATATTCATATTGTATGGAAATCGAACGTGACGTTCTCTTAGGTATACTGGTCGACAGGAATCAATTTATCCCGTCCGGTCGACGGCAGGCGTTCGTCTCGGAATCAGGAAGGTCGGTGACTTTTCCGCCCGATGGACAACACTAGTCATTACATACTTTTTACTATCTGTCCAGCGTCATGCCGCATACAATAAAGCCGTGTTGGTAATGAGTTGAGAATGGTTTCACTTCTCACGTTCCATCACCCGATGAGCTTAAGGCAGGTAAAAAGGGTCTTTAGACCAGTAGTCATACTGAATTACTGGGTCATTACATTTCTTTCATTCGACCATGGGACGCTTTGCAACTGCTCGCCTCTAGTTTCAAATATACGTATAATGCAAAAGTTTAGAACTAAATGATGAAAGACGTGGCAATGTTTAGGCAGCGTAGTCGAAAAACACTGTTAAAATAGAAGAAATTCAGCTGTCATTCGTCATAGCGTTTCTAATAAGAGGTGATTTTTTACTTGTATGCTCATAAAATTTTGAATATATTGTGACATTTGAACTTGTATTTCGCAGGCGTAACTGAAAACTTCAATTAAAGTTAGTGTATTTTGTGTTACATATAAACCTATATGGTTACACGATTCTGTGCTGTAAGAACCAGAGAGGAATATAATCTCAATTTGTTCTAACCGCATCTATCTGTTTTGTGCTAACTACATTTTTGTCCGCTTGAGACCTTACACAGGTTCTCGTTAGACACCTAATTGCAATTGCATATAACACGTCTTTTGTAATGTACAATTTACTGACACGAGTTGGAAAGCTATTTACGATCAAAAATTGGCACTTCAGCATTATTCATCCTCCGTTATTTTATTGTATAATTATTTTAAGAGGGTCTGGATCATAAAAAGGTTTGTTCTAACCGCATCTATCTGTTTTGTGCTAACTACATTTTTGTCCGTTTGAGACCTTACTCCGGTTCTCGTTTGACACCTAATTGCAATTGCATATAATACCTCTTTTGTAAAGTACAATTTACTGACACGAGTTGCAAAACTATTTCCGATCAAAAATTGGCACTTAGCATTATTCATCATGCGTTATTTTATTGTATAATTATTTTAAGAGGGTGTGGATCATAAAAAGGTTTGTTCTAACCGCATCTATCTGTTTTGTGCCAACTACATTTTTGTCCGTTTGAGACCTTACTCTGGTTCTCGTTTGACACCTAATTGCAATTGCATATAATACCTCTTTTGTAAAGTACAATTTACTGACACGAGTTGGAAAGCTATTTCCGATCAAAAACTGGCACTTCAGCATTATTCAACCTCCATTATTTTATTGTATAATTATTTTAAGAGAGTCTGGATCACAAAAAGGACACCACTACACAGACGCCTGGAGTGCATATTTACAGCTAAAACTTTGTTTGTACAGCAGATATTGGGGCGTTTTCCTGCAGAACCCCCGGTCAATATTGCATGGTCGAATAGTGCCAAAGCTTTTGAAAATACAGCGATAATATTGACACCAATCGCTTCAGTTAAGAAAATGTGCCTTACAGGTAGACGTAAGACAATGTCTTTACGATTTTTCGGGTTCCAATAGTTTCGCCTTGGTACCCAAAAATTTATAAAATATTTGTTCTCTATAAGTGTATAACTATATAGCGTCCCAATCGCATTTGGCAGCTGAGTCGAATGGTTCTACAATTAAGTAAAATCGGTTCACAGATTAACGAATTAGACTTGGGCTAAGGCTTTTAGGCTTATCATTAGGCTCAGGATTTTGCATAAATGGAAATAACTCTTTAACCCGACAATTGATTCATCTAATTTTACAATCATTCAAATCAGTTCGTCAATAAGTTTCGAATATTGAACAGTTAAAGATGAAACTTTTTCGAAATTTTTGGATGCTAGGGGAGACCAATGGGAACCCCAAAATATCGAGAACAAAATTGTTATAAATGTCGTTGAATGTTTTCGGAACTATCTCGTCGAGCTGACTCGATTGTAAATAAATAAATTATCAATGTATCTTTCTGATAAATTTCGGGGGGGGGCAGCTAAATGAAAAACTCTTTTGTAAGAGCAGTCATTTGCAACTGTACGTCAAAATTTAAAAAATCTAAAAATGTCAGCTTCTTGCTTGTTGGAGGTGAGCGATGCGTTTTGGTTTTAAGCAGTCGTTTAGAAATTTTAAAGGGTTATTTATTGTTTTAAGCAGTCAATGAAAACTCCATTGGCCTTATGCGATGCACCGGGAAGCCCAAAATGCCTCATTTTGGAACCAAATTTTTTTAGTTTCAGTATAACATATAATTTTTCTATTTTTGAATTAAGTTACAGTTAAAAGTTACAATGAGATTATACGTTATACCTATAATTTTGGGTGAAAAGCAATGGGTTTTTTCGGGCCTCTACTTTGAAAAATGGCCATTAAATATATGTTTTTTGTGAAAGATAAGATTGGCTAAAGTATCCTTGATTTTGGCCATTAAAAACGAAATGATGTGGCATAATTTCTAAATGGGCTAAATATGACAGCCAGGCTGGCCTTAATACTGTACCTGTATCATCAGTTTTATTGAGTTGCTTAAAGAAACAGATAAATCACTTTAGGACGTCTGATCAGTCAAAGGTTTCGCCTCTGTATCAAGTTTGTTTTATTTGGAGACGCACCATATAATGTGTAGGTTGTCGGATTGCAGAAAATAACCACTACTTGTGCAAAAAATGTACAATACTTAGAGGACAATTTCATCGGGGTAAAGCTCTACTGCTCTTATTTCTATGGGAGAATTGCTGTGGGAGAATTTAATAACTTCGCTACCATAAAATTTTAAGAAATCAGTGGACAAGACCATCAATTCTCAGCTAAGTGAAGCATCGCTACCATAATATTTTAAGAAATCAGTAGACAAGACCATTAATTCTCAGCTAAGTGAAGCATCGCTACCATAAAATTTTAAGAAATCAGTGGACAAGACCATCAATTCTCAGCTAAGTGAAGCATCGCTACCATAATATTTTAAGAAATCAGTAGGCAAGACCATCAATTCTCAGCTATAAGTGAAGCATCGCTACCATAAAATTTTAAGAAATCAGTGCACAAGACCATCAATTCTCAGCTAAGTGAAACATCGCTACCATATAATTTTGAGAAAGCAGTGGACAAGACCATCAATTCTCAGCTTAGTTAAACATTTCGCAAATGCATACATATCTAAAACTACGATAAATAGCGTGATTCAAATATGAAAATCAATAGGATCTACGTTAAATTTTGACAAAGCAAGATTGATGGTCATATCCAACAGCTCGACTTTGGATATACATTTCCCTACTGAAATAATTCACAACGATTGTATATAACCAAATACAGCTCTACACAATGATTATAACAACTACAATTCATTTGTTGTACAAAAATTTACTCGAGTTTAAATGAGCAGAGTAGCATCAAGCAACAAGTGTAGCATAAACGGTACTTTTAAAAAGTGCTAAAAATATGACAATCGTTTTATTTAAAAAAACAATCGAGATTGCATTAGAACGATCAAGTGGATTTGTAAAAGAAAAATGTTATAAATTTATAAGATGACCAAATCTTGCTTTGTCAACGAGGTGAGTAGTTTGTTTTAATTAGGTAGGACCTGTGATTGCAAATTGTTAAACTTTTATGATCATGCCTGGTATGGGTAAGCAATCAATTAATCAATCACTCAATCAATCAATCAATCAATCAATATATTGAGTCTATTATATATTTTTGTAAATAAAACAAAATACATATTTAAATGAACAAAACATATTTGCACATGGCGGCACCGCATATATTTCAAAAGCGTGAATTTGGCCGTGTTCAAGCATGTGGTTTGGCTACAGATTTCGCACTGAACAAGATATTGTATAAGTTATGGCAAATAGGCAAACTGGCAAGGCAGGTTGTATTCATAGTCTCAGCAAACAAGCTGAACAATGAATAGAACGATACGAGCCAAGTTATGAAATCACAACATAAAGGGCGATCAGCTCTTTAAACAAGAAAATGCTAGCTATGAAAATCATCCCCCCGCCACCCCACGAGCCAAGTTATGAAATCATAACGAGATCAAAAGGGGTGATCAGCATCAGATGTATAATATAAATGTGCATTAGAAACATGCTAGCTAATTAACAAAGTTGGTGGTCAGACCTTTTAATGCACCGCCGCAAACTATATACTAGTGGGTTCGGACCGCGTGAACTTAACTGCGGGTACGTCCCTGGTACTAATTTATGGGCCAATATCTTAGCTAATTGGACTGTACACTATACAGAAATTGGTAGTCTTGTACATTGACTATTCGACATACTTTTCGTATTTAAAATATTTAATAGTAGAGATACTGCTAGCAGATTGTATTATTTTCAAATTATTGTGAATGGCAAACAGAATATTTCGTTAGAAAAAAATTGTTTTCTTGTATTTGATAACAAACGCAATTGCGATTACGCTACATTCTAGATTCATGGAACAATTGCCATAGTCAAATTATCATTTTTTTCCGGCAGAGGTGATATTTAAAAACTTTTTAATATTTAAATATACATTTTATCCAGTGTGAGTGTGCCAATAAGATAAACATGCAGAGGTTTTGTACTCACCAACTTTTTCAAATATATTTTGGAACATGTTTTACTTGTGGCACAAAGGAATACTCGAAATGTATTCTTGATATTATTGCTGTGGCAATTACTGTTGATTAAATGGTAACGAATCATATTTATACATCTCTTATACAAGTTTTATCGATATTCGTTTAAATTTCACATAAAGCAACTGAATACCGCAGTGCTGCCACTTGCTAGAATAGATCTTAATATGTTTTTCACCACATTAGCATAAATAAAATCAATCAAAGTTTTATCATGTAAAACATAAGGTTCTAATCAACAGACAACTTTAATGACTGCAGTGTTAAGTTAAATTCTGAGGTAAGCTAATCTAAAATACATTATCTGGATAATATTAGTATACTGCTTGTTTGAAATGAACTGCCATTCTCAGTTAAGCTAAACATGTATAAATAATTAGATATAGAAAAGCATTAGATGCCATAAAAGGGTAAAACAATTAGATGCTATATTGGTAAGTCTAAGGAATAGGTTATAACAAAATCGCGGATTAAACTAATGAAAGTGCAATAAAACAAGGGGAATAAAGCTTGCGAAATTGCATTTTATAAAACGCAGCGTTATCGCTAAGTTTTGGATAACAATAATAATAAATTTGTCTATTAACCTCGTAATATTCACCACAGTTCTATACAAACATTAATTCTAAAGTTAAAAATGTCAATTTTTTGGTCAAAGCACAAAAGGAAACAGATATATGATTTTAGGCAAATATTACTTCATTTTTAGTCGTCATGGCATAGTTGACATGTATTTGACATAACATTTGCTGCCATGTGAATTTGTTGGAAGATATCGACAACAGTCACAGGCTACGTTAAGCGAAATCTTATAGATATTTTACTGTCCAAATTTTCGATGTATACCACCTTATTTTTACCGCCAATCTATATCAAAAAGATACAATTGTATTGCCAAAACTCTATTGTGTAAGAAAGGTGTTCCCAGTTATGTTGGAACACCTCAGCAGTAGTTCGCTGCTAACATGTTAACATGTATTAAATAGGAAATTTATATTAAATAAACATGTGGCAAAAAATAGCAAATTCTTAGCTGTATTTTTTATACTAAAAATTTTTCCACATCATAATTTCAAAAACAAAATCCAAAAAACACAATTGTTACAATAACATCAAAATTTTATGATGGCTTCTCAGGAAATCACTTTGCTAACACCAATACTGAACTGAGTTAACGTTAACATCTTTAGACTAATTGCTGCATTCGTGTTTCCCCAATGATGCACATTAATATCTCGCATCAGGGTGCTACCTTACAAATAGCATGCTTACGTTTATAATTACAATATATATATATAATATCAACTCTGATCATTTTCATGCATGCAACAATTTGAATTAATTATGCATATGCTATCAAAATAATTTCAAAGCAATTTTGCTAAGTAGTACAAGCACAAAACAGATGGATCTTTGCTATATAGACACCAAGCATTGTTATAATTTTATAAAATTGAGGTATTATTTTAGTTTCGCTCGAATTTGACACGTGGTTTTAGGATGAAATCAAGTTACTTGTAGCAATTTGTCTGCAAACTGATTTTCTGTATAATTATATTTTAGTTATAAGAACTGTAAATTCTGTGACAGGTGTCAGTTTTTAAAAATATTTACAATTTTTACGATTTCGCTTTGTTGGACCAAAACTTGTCTTAACTGAAAATCATGGTTTTAAAGTGAAAATGTTATATGATCAAACAATTTTAATTTTATGCCATCATAGTTACACATTTGTGTTAATGACGCACACCACTGAAATACTTTAACATAAATATATACCAATGTACTAAAATATCTATATAGTAGTAATAAAGTGGAAAGATGTTACAACATAAAAATACCGAACACAGGATAAATAAATTTTTTATTTCAATATAAATTATATATTACTTCATCACCGGCTGAAAGATAAGTATGCAAATCACGCGAAATCCACAACCTTCGAAAGATCGCTTTTTTAAGCGTCATGATTTAAGCATTTTAGAAAAGCAATTTATGATTAATGCGTACATAAATTTCAGTCTAAAACTCAGCTATTATGCAGCAGCTCTACGCTTGAACGGCAATATCTCCGGTAAGGCTGCTGCTTATTGAATATTGCTGCTATATATGATATTATACTTCGTAAGTTTTGTGCTGCACAGATCGAGATCTTCACTACATTTATTCTTAAACAATACATCAAATCCACAACTTTAAATTTAATCTTAAACTATTTTCGAACACAAATAAGATTTGGTTTAAACCTGCCCTGATAGTGTGCCGCTGTAACGAACAAACATCAAGAAATCTAGATTTTAGACATATAATTTCAAAGTACGAAAATATTAACACCGAAAATTTTATTATATATTTCAAATATTAATTGGATTAATGACTTTGCTGAAAATTATTGCTTGAAACTATTATATTTTCAAGCAATGATTTTAAGCGAAGTCATTAATCTAATGAATTTTGAAATATATAATAAAATTTCCGTTTTTTACTAAAACACTAGCTTCCACTTTTCATGACCGAATATGTGAGAAACCTCTTGCAAAAATTCTATGAGTATAGAATATTTTGATAGGATGTGTCCTGCGAAATAAATTAAAGTTTGGTTTATATTTTATGTGTTGTTCAAACAGGCTGCACGTATATGTAACACCGTCACATAGTTGTTTAGATATAACCAAGAATGCATTTAATTATTATAACGCAGAATTCATAAACATACTACTGTATTAAATACCATTGCTTTCCAACGACTGGGCTCTACACGAAGCATCATCAATTGGTGTTCGATGCTTGTTAGCCGTATAGTCATCGTGATCGTCTTCTAAGCTTTTCGTATGATGGATCATCGTAGTTGTTGTATCAACTTTTCGTTCCATTGAAGGTCGAATCCTTCGAAATGCAGAGTTTTCACTAATCTTCAATCTCGCAGTTTTTACCGACGGACATTGCATAACCTGTAAATAATCATAACCACTCGAACATTTATAATTTTGCCACAAACTAATGTTCAGTAACACGTGGAACGACCTTAGTGCAACTGATGTGAAAACCTGTAAACCCACAGTTTATACTGCTATACTGTAAAAATGTTGGGTTACGTCGGTGCTGAGGTTTGTTATTTGTAATACTTAATTTTCAGTGAAATTTGATTCAAAATTCTTCTAATGATTACCACATCCCGTAGTAGACATCTGGAAGTTATAATTACGAACACTACAGCGTCGTTTATATGTCAGCAATACCGACATCCTTAGTAATACCAAGAGTGCATTAGGGAAGAGTATGACACTTTCCTGCATTCACACGTAGACCCATGTTTGATGACGCGGGCGTTTTCTGCCTGACCCTTCCCAGTTGTTTTTTGTGGGGTCGAGATGCACTGACCCTCCCCGCCAGTTTTTTGGGGAGGGTAGGTCGGACCCTTCCAATTTCTGGGGGCAGGTGAGTCAAACCAGCAGCTGCTTATAACCCAACCTTCCCAGAAATTGGGGATGTCCGACCTACGCTTCCCAAAAACTAGGGGGATCCGAGCTACCCCCAGAATCTAGGGGTGTCAGTACATCTCGACCCCCAAAAACTGGGTGGAGTCAGCCCGAAAACGCCCACGTCATCAAACACGGGTTTGCGTGTAAGTGCAGGGAAGTGTCATACTCTTCCCTTATGCACACTTGATAATACTTTAATTTGAAAACTGTACAATTTAAAATTCGTAAAAAGATTTTGACTGGCATTAACTAAAGCTACTGTAGACGTGATACAAAAAAACGTGATACAACAGCGGAGCATGAATACGTTATGATATTGCAATAAAATATATATTATTAAGGCGGGACCAACGCTCTTCATGTTGTTGCAGCACCAATGCACTGCGTTATAAAGTGGATTTTGTACTTCAAATAAAACAAATTTTTGCGAAGTTTCTTATATATAAATCGTCGAATTGAAACTTTACCCGCTTACTTTATTGCAAGAAAAAACCAAGCCATAGAAGCTTCTGCATGCAATGTGGACCTGAGGGATATGCAAACAGATACGCGTTGAAGTTCAAAATATAAAGTATAAATGATTTTCGAATTTCGTAACCAATTATGCAGTTATAGCAAGCTTTACTAAAGTAGGCACTTACCAAAAAATTCAATATAATCAAGGTCTAACCTAAAAAATATTATTACATTTGTTCGAAATTTCTAAAAAAGTTAAGCGCAAAGTATAATTTATAATTATAAATCGTGTGATAATTAAACTGGCGCAGGTGCAGGGCCTTGTATCATTTAATTAAGATCACATAGCTAGTGCCAATAATGATGTAGATTTTAATAATCATAATACAGCATCGGGAGGCTCAAAACGTATTTTTGATGCGTTCTAGCGAGTAATATGCCAGCCATATAATGTGGAGGTTAATTACGCATTGTGCGATACGTTTTACTCGTGCGCTGGTAGTTGGTACTTTGTCGCTTACTGACGCTTTGTATATTTATATATCGTGTAGTAATTAGCTTCTGTAGGCCAGAAATATGACACTTCTCCCTGTTTTGTAAAAGATCGAACCAATATTGCAGCTTCAATCTATTAGTGTAGTAAAATGTATTCCTGCATCAGTGACAAAGATGCAAAGAGTTGTTTATCAACAGAAATTAAAGTGATTAAGTTATTGTTCCGACGAAATAACATTCGTGCTGCTTATAAAACCAGCAGATGGTGCTATCAGAACGTCAGGATTAGCGCATACAAACACATTGTCAAATGTTCAGGGTTCATTCGTAAAGTGCCTGCTATCAGTAAACCTGGCTGTCTGACCAACATACTTCCTCATGAAGAGATTTGTAGACGCAACTTGGGGAAATTGATCGTTTTTGCGATAACGCAGATTCCGAACCGACTGTCTTCTCTGAGCTGTCTGGTGATGAAAACGAATGCAATTTATTTTTCAAAGATAAAACGGCTGTTCGCACGGTAGGACATTGAGAATCAAAAATTTCTGAGGTCTGAAAAAACATGAGAACTAAACTGCTTAGAAATAACGTTTGAAAAGCCAATTTGGATATATAGTCCTGTGAAACTTATATACTGCATTTTTTGCATGCATGCTACTAATTCCTAATACTAAATTAGTAATACGGACAGTAATTATAAGGTATATATAAAATAAATTTACAAAAGCAACACAATTTTGAATTGCGTTTTTATTCTGAATTTTTAGATATAATCACAATATTTAGTGATATATTTTTATAATGTTCAAAAATTGTAGAAGAAAAAATTGTACGTTGCCTTGCAATATTAACCGCTTTACTTAACGCCACACAAACTAAAATTAATTATGTTGTAATTTAAGAATTATACGAAAAAAGCTATTTTTAATTAAGAATACATCATAAGATAAATTTATATAAATTAATATTAACTTTATTGTACCTTGTTTATGTCTTAGTTCTCATATTAGAAAAACTAAAATTTACCTACTTATTCGAAACCGGCATCACATTTCTACCAAATATGCTGATGGCGGCAGAGAAACTATTCTAGTGAGATGACACTTCCCTCCACCATGTTCTTTATGGAAAACAAACGGGTAATATTAGGGTCAAAAATTTAATTTATGAAGGTTCATTTTGGAAAGTGACCGTAAAGCGGTCAATGTTTAAAGCTAATTTAAAGTTTGATTTGATAGAGAGGCAAATATCAAAAATCAAATATTGAAATTTTAATATATCGAATCTTGAAGCTTCAATTTAGCACTTTACAATTTTCGTAATTCTACGTAATTTTAAATGCTGCAAGATAATAATATACTCGCTAAGTTTTATGCGTAGTTAGCGTAACTTATAGCACTTCGGTCATTTTTTTTTCAGGTCCGACAGGAATTTCCAACTATCGCTGGGCCTTCATGTGCTAAATTCGAAAATATATGCAATTTTTATATAAATTCCAAGGATTTATAGAAATAAACAAACCCTGAATACTATTTTGTTGCAAAATTATATTCCCCTAGTTGTACCTTTTGGCTATGGCCAAGCCAAAGTCACGACGCTGACGACTCAAACGAATTTTCATTGTACATTTACGAATTATATCTTGAGGCGGTTAGTATATGGTTGTTTATTACACAGTTATTTAGAAATCAGGGGGTGAAGTTAACCTTTTTGTGTTTTCTCAAATAAATAAAGCAAATATTTCACGGTAATGTTGGAAATTATTAGCCGTAGCACTTAGTATATATATAGTACATAAATTTTGGTTCGGATGTAGTTTTAGCTATGACAATAAATTTGATAAAGTTCAATCAAAGTTTTGCAAAAACAAAAATGGCTGGATTACTGTTGATATATGAAAATTTTCTATATTTGTTTACTTTCCTAAGACTATAAACACCCGAAGAAATTCTATTCAGAAATGTCTTTGCAACAGATTAATATTATGCCGTAGATATACCGTATTTAATTGGTGGTTGACACCTTTGTAGGCTCACAGACGACAATGTTTTTATATTTAACACCTCTTCGTATTTCAACATTGAGCAATATATTCTTCATCATCTGAGGTCCCTGCGACAGTAACAAGTGAAAGAATTTCATGTGCAATGTGGCTGGGAAGGTCTAATCAAAGATGAATGACATAGTGCAACATAGATTAGAAACGGTCTCTTAGATAACTAAGATTTAGGTTCTTCTAAAAAAGCCTATGGCGTATATATCATACATGCCCGAATTCCGAGAGCCTAGAAAGAGAACCATTCGGTCCGTGGAAGGGTGGTAGGTGGATAAACGTTCGAATTTTTCCGGGAGTCAAATTTTGTTCTAATTTTTGCCAAATTTGACTCAATATTAATTTTCCCCCGATTTCAACCAATTTTTGCTAAAAATTTCGCGCTATGTGGAGGGGGGATCGGCGCTTTCCGGTGCGACGTCTCAGGGGAAATGATTTCACTCTTCTGCCTGTGAGCATGTATGGAATAGATACAGCTTAGCCCACGGTATTCTCAAACTTCGTGTGTCGTGATATGCAGAACTGACGGATGGCGAGAGCTGACTACGTAATTTTAGCCATGAATCTATTCACCAGTGCAACGACAATCCAAATCTAACATTTACCATTATTAAATATTTTTGGTCCAATCTTAAAACACAACTGATGGTTTAGCGCTTGTCTTATAATATTGTTGTGGCAGATTTTAATAACTGATGCATAGATTAGGTCACACATACACTCGATTTTGTTTAATTTGTTGCGCTGTTCGCTTGTCATTTATTTAACACTATGAGTAACACAACTAAATTGTTGGCGAATAACGCCACTAATATGTAGATATTTAACCTTTTAAATAAGTTAACCTAATTTGTTATTAAATATTCGGCATAAATCACATGGATTAAAACATTAACCTCATTAGTAGCATTACCTTGACTACGATTTGTTATTGAATATTCCGCATACAAATCATATGGGACGAAAATATTAACCTGATTAATGCAATTAATCTATTACTATGATAGTGTGGTAATACTCCCGTGTTTCTCTAATATTTGATTCGGAAATATCGCATTTTGTCGTCATGGTATTAACAGGAGAATGTGGCAATTCTATCACAGGATCTGCTGTAGTAGGTGACAGTGATTTTACCAGCACCTGAAATTAAAGATTTCATTTTATCGCTGGGCTTAATCCAAGATGCAAATAGACCAGTTCAGCATGAAACCTGTGATGTTTCTTCAGTGGTACGGCTAATGCTAGGTCATGAGTTGAAACGTTTGTAAAATTTCGATATTTTGTTGTAAAGAAATTCAGTTAGTTAGCTACATGACAACGATATATATTACAAAACAACAATTTTGTTAACGATGTAAATAGGCTTTAGTTCAGCATGAAACCTACGATGTTTCTTCAGTGATACGGTTAATGTTAGCCCATGATTTGAAACGTTTATAAAATTACCATATTTTATCGCAAAGAAATTCAGTTAGTTACCTACCTGACAGCGATATATATTACAAAACAACAATTTTGTTAATGATGTAAATAGCTATAAGTTCAGCATGAAACTTAAATGTTTTTCAGTGACACGGCAAATGCTAGCGCATGATTTGAAACGTTTATAAAATTAGCATATTTCGCCGTAAGAAAGTTCAGTTAGTTAGTTACCTGACAATGATATTCATCAAAAAATTGTGCTACAACATATTTATAACTCAGGAACAGACTGTGAGATGCCTCTAAGTCTTTTACCATTAGATTCATTCGAATATCGTCGTGTACTGCTATGAATTGTTGTGTCCGAGTTTGGGTTTTTGTTCTAAGGTCAGCAATAAGATATGCTTGCTGTTGTAATTTTGCATGGCACAGTATATCATGACTTCGTTCAAACTTTCTTGCGTAAAGTGGCTTAAAATTTTATAAACAATTTTTACGGAATAATTGGACGCAAATGCGCATTTTGGGCCATATTTTAATACTATGAATACAAACAACACTCTATGCATAATATAAACACAAAACTGCTTTAATATTGGTACCGTTCCGGTGTATTTGCTTCCATCAAATCCTGCCATTACCATTGGTGCTTTTTCTGTAGAGATCCGTGGTGCCGACTGTTGCACTACGCTGTTGGCAAGCGATTCCGAGAAAGCGTTCATCTCAACTTTGACAGGCGAAACTCTGTTACAAGGAGCCTAAATGTTGATATACGTAGCTGAAATTTAACAAAGATTCTGCGGCTCAACAGGATTCCAGGTCAATAAAGATGAGAAAATTTCGTAATTTATGTTGTAGGGTATCTACTGACACAAAAATTTCAGATAGATAAGATTAGATTTGCCTTAAATTTTTGCCAATTTTATCGGTCGAATAAATCAAAATGCTTTAATATTTCATCGAAAATTTTTTTCACTTCATTTGCAGCAAATACTTAGCACAAATAATTAGCTTTACTCGTGACATACTTTAATTTATATCACATTACGTATTTGAAATTTTGTCTTTTCAACCCTAAACAATGTTTCACAGATACTGTATACAAATTACACGTGGTTCCTGGAACACATTATTTTTTAAATTATAACTCACACCGTTACAGGTTCTGTTTTCAACGATACGTCGGGGGGCAACACATGATCAAGGTCCGAGGTTTCCGACGAGGTCTTACGCAACGTCGGCATTAGCCTATCATTCGGATGCGGATCAACCGGACGGCGGGGTGGATGTGGTCTAAGGAGGAGCGTCAACAGTCAACGATTGTCAACACTTCCGATACGTACCGCTACGCCAATAGCGTCAATACCCGGTGTCATATAGCGAACCAAGTACAGTTAACAGATAAGAGTGGCGACGAGTGATTAGGATTGAGACTCCTCACAACCGTAGGGCGAGGTGAATACTAGGTGAATACATATATTTTTATACGTTTTTAATTTTTATATCTCCTCCTAATCAGGAAATTTGACAAAATGTCTTTGTTTGCGCCTTGATTCTGGGACAATTGTGATGTTAACAATAACTTGAAACATCATTTTATATTTGACCAGTACTTCTGTGGCGTATTTGTCATTGAGAAATACTTTCAACCACTGGCTATAGCAATATTAAACAGTACAACATTGAGATGTTTTCAAACGAGCACTATAGGATATTAATGTTAGTTTATTTAGGAGCCCAGGCTATGGTTTGATCCAATCATCGGTATAAATTTAGGTTTAACCCTAGATTTGCAAACGTGCTGACACGAGAAAGGCGTTGGTTGCATTATTCGAATAATAGTAGCCGTCTTAGCTTTTTGTCGTTCGTTCATTTGTCAATTATCGTTTTTCAGCAAAAAATAGAACAGTTATTCAAACTGCCTTCGGAAGTAACTTGCGCAAACCCTGAGGGGCATTACGTTATATGGTAAGAAAAAAGAACAGCAGATTAGAGCGAGGTATTCGGAAGGCGCCAGCCCCCGACTTAGGCTTAGGTTAGTGTATGTCTTATATAAAGACCTAACATTAGGCCAAGGCTTCGGCTTGGTATATCAAGAACGGTTTGGCATGCATTATGCACCAGGAAACTTAACTAGCGCCCATCGACTATCCTATTTTGTAATAGCGATAGCGAATCGCAAACCAATGTTACGGAACAAATACTGAAATTTCATCGGTTTTTCGATAACAGAAAGTTGGCAAAATCAGAAACAAGTACCAAAAATTACACCTTGTGTTCTAACAGATTTTGACGATTTTGAATTTGCAGTGTAAACTGTTATCTAATGCCGATCAGCTTTGATTTGTATTTGTCGCTGTTCGGGAATAAATTTAACGTAATAGTGCTGCCACAAATTTATCGGTCACTTGGTTTAGCTTGCAGTGTTCACGAACAAATCCAAATCCGGTAGATTTTCCTTCGCAAAAAAATTCGGTAATTTTCGTTGAATTTTCGCGAATACAAATTTGTCTATACCAAGCTGACACAACAACACAATACACCCTCAGCACATTAGAAGTACCGGTGGCTGTAATTGTCAGTATATACTTGTAGCTTCTATTCACAGGTGGGGTGCTTACTAGTCGAAGATATAGGTGGTGCTGAGAAACTGCCAAATCTTGTGGCAAATGTGAAATTGTCTTTTTTATCTGATCTACGATACACGTGACTACATGCCTTTCGATCGCGAATTTTTCTACAAACTGGCGGAGCCTAACCTTATCAACTGAGAAGATTTGAAAACAGATTGCGTTTCGGGTTCTTGGTGCAAGTTGAAAAATTTGCGGATACTTTCAGCTGTATTTTTCATCTAATCATACAGGACTGTTATTATTGGTAACATAATAACGTATCAAGGTAGGCGGTAACATTCGAAAATATATAAAATCACAACAAGAAAATCATAATTTTAAGAAACAATTTTTACATGATAGTGCCCTATTCGGAGTAGTGCCTTTGCGGAATTGGCTGCTTTTGACGCAAGCACAATGGCATTACTCTTTTCTAGCTACCCCACTCGTGGGAAATTCTAACGACTTACAACTAATTATTGAAAAAAATTTCAAAGTTTCACAACTTTGTTGCCTTAATTTAGCATTTTTAGCCCCATTCAGCACCTCACAGAAGTAGCAAAGACACCTAATGCACTTTTAAAAGAACGAAACCATCGTTTTTGTAGTAAAATAACAAATATATGCCTACTATTCGCTCCAAATTGCAAGAAGCTCATTAATACCTTTTTTATTCAACCTTATTGACAATGTCAGGTTAAGGTTCGGGTAAAAGTCTAAAGACCGGTTTCAACCATTGTCGATTTCGGTTACTCATTGATACATATTGATATATCTAAGCTGCTGAATGAAGCAAGCTAACGATGAAGCAAGCTATTGAAGAAAGATGCAAATTATCTTTATGCAAATGTATGTTTCACTAAGTCTATATAAGTCCTTGTGTAGCTGGCTACCTGTTCAGTCTGTCTCTAACGCCATCCAAACAGAGACATACACCATTTGGCGATCAGGATTACTCGACGGCGGGGCAATTTCGACGATAGCGGTACAACAGCTGCAGTGCGTTGGTCAAGTGGTCAAGTTCAACCTTCGGTGCAATCAATACAAAGACGCTATCCTAGCGAACGCAGCTTGATAAAGGCGTACGAAGATTGAAATATGAATAGTAAAACATAAACTGAATCATATAATTGATGATCAAAATCGCTGTGTGAAAATTGATAACTGAACGATTGATTGAATTAACCGATGATTGAACTACTGACTGAAGATCGACTGAATCAGTTGATGACTGAAATTTTTTGGTATAAAATAGAAAATGTCAACGCCTAGTTTACGCATTACCGTACAGCAGCCGTCGCCATTTATGGATTTTCCCGGTCGACCGTCTGTCAAGTGGTCCCTGTGGTTCAGGGATGTTCTCGATTTCTTTGCCCTTTCTGAAGTCAGCTCGGGACGAACTATTGACGACCAACATCGGAAATTGTTCCTTCGTTCATTCTTGGGTACAGAAGGGAAACGAATTCTGCACGCCCATAATATCGACGAAAACAACGACATGTCGTTTACCGATTATGCTGCTCAACTCAGCGGCATCTTTGACAAACCCACTAACTTAGTACGGTCCGAATTCGAGTTTCGTCGACGAACCCAGCAAATTGGCGAGTCCGTCAACGATATCTATACCGCGCTCCGAACACTCATTAGTGACTGCGAGTACGGCACGGGCGAGAATCGGCAACTGGCTATGCAGCTTGTGATCGGGTGCTCTTCAACAACAACCCAGGAAAAGCTGCTGACCGAGCCTATTATCGATTTAGCGAAATTCTTAACCATAATGCGAGCCGAAGAAACTGCTGTGGAAATTGGTGCGGTAATAAGGAACGATTCCGTACCAGGTGTTCGTCGAGTAGCGAAGCCTTCAAAGACATTTCCTCGAAATTCAGCTCAATCAAAAACGAACAGTCAAAACACTGCAGGAGTAAAGCAAAAGATTTGCAGCGGATGTGGGTCAGGCAACCATGGGTACAGAGATGACGTATGTCCCGCTCGTGGGAAAAAGTGCAATTCTTGCGGTAAAATAAACCATTTTGCTGCACATTGTATTATCTCGAAGCGGCGGCAGTTCGATCGTAGCACAAAAACTATACAATGCGTCCGGGATCCGAATCATAAACGATCAATCCGAGTCAAGGTAACGATTCCTGGTATCCGCAAAACTTATATCGCGGTGATCGATACTGCTGCTGACGTGTCCACGGTCCCTTTGTCAACATTTAAGCGAATCTGGCCTAATCAGCAACTGCAACAGCCACTATCAACACTCCGAAATTTCGATAATTCTACGGTTAGAGGCGTTGTGGGTTGTCATACTACGTGTGTGAAAATTCGTGGCAAAACAGACCGCGATGCTACGTTATTTGTAACGAGCAACGATTTTCCTCCGCTTATTGGCTTGGACATTATTCACAAACTGGGTCTGTCTATTGATGGCACGTTTCTTAGGGTGGCAAGCGTGAGTAGAGCGGTTTATCCACTAGAGATTATAAACCAATACGATGCTTTATTGAGCGAAACGTTAGGGACATATCCCAGCTATAAGCACAATATTAGCCTCAAACCGAATTCCAAGCCCAAGTGCGTTCCCGCACGAACAATTCCAATTTCGCGGCGCGATCTGGCAATTCAAGAAATTAAGAAAATGGAAAACCTGGGTATCTGGAGTCCAATAGATAAAAGCGAATGGGTTCACGGTCTTGTTACGGTTTGGAAAAAGGATGGCGGTGTCCGAATAACCACAGACCTATCCAACCTCAATACGAATGTTATCCCAGACCGGCATCCAATTCCGAATATCGACGATCTGCTGATCCAACTGAAAGGTGCAAAGTACAAAAGCAAACTCGACTTGCAGCGCGGGTATTTTCATATCGAGTTAGACGACGCATCGAAACAACTTACTACAACCGCAACTCCAATTGGTTTGTACGCATATAACCGATTACCTATGGGCCTAATGCAGCTTTCACAGAAAAATGCGTGCAGAAACCGGGCAGTTTTGTCTCTTACGGCCGCCCGTAAGAGACAAAAATCTCTTAAGGCTGGCCGTATAATATTCTAGTTTCATACAGATAGCTATAAGACACTTTTATCTCTTACAACCAATTGTAACAGATTTTAATCTCTTACAGACAACTGTAAGATATTTTAGTCTCTTACAGCCGTCTGTAAGAGATTTTTCTCTTTTAGAGCTGGCCACAAGAGACAAAAGTCTTTAACGACTAGCCATAGGAGATAAAAATATCTTAAGGACAGCTATAACAGATTTTAGTTTGTAATGTATTGCTGTTAAAGACAAAAGTCTCTTAAAGCCAACCGTAAGAGACTTCAAAACCTTACGGATAGCTGTAAGAGACATTTGTCTCTTATAGCCGGTCATAAGAGACAATAGTTTCTTGCAGCTAGCCGAAAGACACAAAAATCTGTTACGGCTAAGTGAAAGAGATTTAAGTCTGTTTTAGCTGGCTGTAAGAGATTGTGTCTGTTTCGGGCATTGGTGCCCCCTTACAGTTTGTTATTGGTGCCCCTCCAGTTTGATATAGGTGCCTCCTTCCAGTTTGTTATTGGTGCCCCCTCCAGTTTGATATTGGTGCCCCTCCAGTTTGATGTTGGTGCCCCCGTCAGTTTGTTATTAATGTCCCTCCAGTTTGACATTGATGCCCCCTCCATTTTGATATTGGTGCCCCTCCAGTTTAATATTGGTACCCCTCCAGTTTGATATTGGTGCCCCCGTCAAGTTTGATATTGATGGCCCTCCAATTTGATATTGATGCTCTCCTCCAGTTTGATATTGGTGCTACTTTTAAGTTTGTTGTAGGTGCTTCATCCAGTTTGATATTGGTGCTCCCTCCAGCATGATATTGGTGCCCACCTCCATTTTGATATTGGTGCCTCCTCCAGTTTGATATTGGTGCCCCTCCAGTTTGATATTGGTGCCCCCGTCAGTTTGTTATTGGTGTCCCCTCTAGTTTGACATTGGTGCCCCCTCCATTTTGATATTGGCGCCCCTCCAGTTTACTATTGGTGCCCCCTCCAGTTTGATATTGATGGCCCCTCTAATTTGATATTGATGCCCTCGTCCAGTTTGATATTAGTACCGTCTTCAAGTTTGTTATAGGTGCCCCATCCAGTTTCATATTTATGTCACCTCCAGTTTGATATTTGTGCCCCCTCCAGTTTGATGTTGATGCCCCTCCCGCCAGTTTGATATTGGTGCCCCCCTCCAGTTTGATATTGGTGCCCCTTCCAGTTTGTTATTGGTACCCCTCCAGCAATATGCTGGAAAAATTTGGATAGTGTTCACACCTTCAATTTCGTCAAAATACAAAAATGCCTTCAAATTATGATCAAAATTTTCAGCTAAAAATTTGATCAAAATGTTTGACATGTGAACGCAGCTTTAGGAATAGTAAACAGTAATCTAGACAACACCGTCGTTATTGTTTAAGTCCAAGCAATAAGCACACTCCGGTGTAAATCCCACTGTTCTCAGTGTTAAAAGATAGAATCCATAATTATCACTTATTTGACTAATGTTTTTGTAATAAAAATACCATTTGGATCCTGATTTGGTTCATTGTTGCCGCCTTTCTAAACTTCAGTCACAAAAATAAATTCTTTGAAGCACCATTTAAACTAACTGGATGCGATTATTGTAGCTTAACGCTCTAATCCCAGCCCATAACTGCTGTACCTAAATATATTCTGTGCAGAGCCAACATGGCTTGCGTTCAATACGTTGCTAAGCTATAATATCAATTTCTTTAAGATTTCGAAATATCTGTGCCCAGTATAGTATAAAACCATTTTTGTTAATGCAAACATCTCCGACAGTTTTTTTAGCAGATTACTATGTGCGTAACGTCAAACTGTCAAATTATACTTGAAACGGGGCGAGTGAAGTGAACAGTTTGTGTTGAGGGTGCTAAGGGGAAAATGATGTAAATTTCTTTCTGTCGGTGTCAATCAAAACTCATTTTCTGGTGGATGGCTTTCGATAATTTTTTGTTCGATAGCAAAAGTCGCGACGATGTGCTCGTTAGTTGATCTCCAACAGTTTGAAGAAAATATGATTTGAAAAAAATTAGCCAAAAACAGGTTTTAAAAGTTCTTTGCTAAATCTGGCCATACGGTAACGGTGTTTCGCAAGACATGCCTCGCGCCACAGGCTTCGTATCGAAAAACTTAGAACATAACCTACTCGTCAAGATCTACAAATTTGTTGAACACCACTTTTTGTGGGAACACTCCTTGAACCGCTGTGGGCCCGAATATAGGTCGTAGGCTCTTTACTAGAAATATAAATTTTTATTTCGGCACGTTATTGCGTGTTTTGCCTTTACAACGAGTGTCAATTCATTCAGTTATCAAGCATGCTGAATACGATGGTTTTATAGTCCAATTTGACTACATTATACCTTTTGGAGGAGTTTCAATGGTTTTACGATTGAGGAACCCATTTTTTACATTGTCTGACCTAGCATATATAGTAATATAGTATATTTGGTTATGTATTGCGTGCAGGGTACCAAGAACGGTTTATTATTAGGTTTTTCGCCATCCTAAACCTAATATAGACTGGTTTTGCTTATCTACAGATCAGCACGAATATATGTTTTCAATCTGTTTCTCAATGAACCTGAATAAAATCTGTTATAGCTGTCCTTAAGATATTTTTATCTCCTATGGCTAGTCGTTGAAGACTTTTGTCCCTCGTGGCCAGCTCTAAAAGAGAAAAATCTCTTATAGACGGCTGTAATAGACTAAAATATCTTACAGTTGTCTGTAAGAGATTAAAATCTGTTACAATTGGTTGTAAGAGATAAAAGTGTCTCTTATTCAAGCAATTCAAGACGACTTCTCTATTCGACTACTTTCCAGCGACGATACTGACATTATATCGTTGAATCAGTTTAGGAAGTTCACAAGGAGCGACACCGTTTTACAAAGGGTTATGAAAGCATTGCGATATAACGGCCCGAAAGACTTACCCGATATATTTAAACAAGTGCGGCACGAACTGACAGTTGAAAATGGCATTCTTCTGCGCGGCGAGCGCATTGTCCCTCCAGCATCAATGCAACATATTCTGTTACGTAAGTCTCATCGAGGTCACCCGGGAATGGTGCGCATGAAACGTTTGTTGCGGGCTAATTACTGGTGGCCAGGCATGGACAAGCACATCGATTTATGCATTCGGGATTGCGTTGCGTGTCAGGATAGCGCCAAGTCTTACAAAATAGTGTCGCCTGCCGCCAGCTCGATTCCTCTACCAACGAAGCCTTGGTCAAAATTGGCTATTGATGTCACGGGTCCTTTTGCCAACGCTCCACATAATAAAAGATATCTGGTTGTACTTATGGACTACTACTCCTCGTTCCCGGAAGTTTTAGCGACGGGCGGCGTGACTTCAGCACGAATAATCCGCTGGCTCACTGAAATTTTCGGTAGGTTCGGCAACCCAGATATTTTGGTCTCGGACAATGGTACTAATTTTATCTCCAGGGAAATGGAATCATTTTTGCGGCAGCGGGATATTCTTCACTACTGCGCTCCCCTGTATGATCCCCGGCGGAACGGGAAAGTTGAGGTCTTCAACCGGTACTTGAAGTATGCCGCTCAGACATTTTTGTCTGACAGTAAAGATTTCGTCATGGGAATCGAGGAATTTGTTCAAAGTTACCGAGTTACTCCATTATCGGATGGTAGTACGCCCGCGAATTTGTTGTTCGGTAGGGAAATTCGTTCCTCGATTGTGCCCCGTCAGCCAAACCACGATGTCAGCGAAAATCACACATCGATAAAATCTCGGCAGCCAGTAGTTGTGAACAAGCGCTTTAGGCACATTTGTAATGTTGGCGATATGGTCCGGATACGACTTCCATGGGTTCCGAAAGGGCGTTCACCCTTTACATCCCCTTTCCGCGTGTCTCAAGTATTAGGGCATGACACTTACAAACTTGACAACGGTAAAATTTGGTCGTCACGTAATCTTGTTCCTCATCGACCGCCGATTAAGCGGCAAGCAACGATCGAATTCTCACTCTGTAACAATGAAGTACGGCGGTCATCTCGAATGAACAAAGGAGTCCCGCCGCAGCGGCTTGAGATGGATCCCGGCTCTCGCTCGTACAACTGGGAATTTCAAGGGAGAGATAGTTGATATATCTAAGCTGCTGAATGAAGCAAGCTAACGATGAAGCAAGCTATTGAAGAAAGATGCAAATTATCTTTATGCAAATGTATGTTTCACTAAGTCTATATAAGTCCTTGTGTAGCTGGCTACCTGTTCAGTCTGTCTCTAACGCCATCCAAACAGAGACATACACCACATATCATAGGTGTCGTAGGCCCGTCGGCTTAGGGTAGACGGTCGGCTGCGAGTCATCGAGTGAGGTCTTCGAGGGTAAACATCCACCCCTCCCGTGCCATTATTCTGCCAATTTTCCCTAACTTATGTCAATTTTACCCTAATTATTGCTAAATTTTTTCTTAGCGCATGCTTTCAGCATGCGGAGAGGGAAGGTGGGGAGGTGGCTACAGAGCCTTTCTGGGACAAATCTGATTTTCGTGGCGAACCTTCGGGTGTTAACACCTACCTCATCGACACCTATGAAATATACGTGTATATTGCCTTTACAATTTTATGCTATCACAGCAAACTACTCAAAACGGCCGAACTGTAAAGCTATCTTTTGCCACTTTTGACAGCAGCGTACATTATCTACAATACGAATCAATTCAAATTATACTAACTGGATTCATTGCTCTGCTAAAACAAGATTCCTGTTTGTGGACGTAGCCACTATTGTCGTTTTTTCGAGTACCTGAAATCACGAGAAATAAAAAAATCAGTATTAAACGTTACACAGTTTTAATACAAATATATACCCGCTGCACATTTTAAATGTGCTAAATTCTGCTTTGGAAGATCAGCTCAGCATGTTCTTCAAAAATTGCGATCCGCATGCAAAGGATGTAAGCGGTGACAAGAAAAACAAAGGCTGACATAGCCAACTTTACGATACTAAAACAGATAAATAAAAAAATTACTTGATTAGGTATACGCTTTGTCTGGCACCTTGTGGATAATCTTATGACATTATTCAAGTCTTAAATTAAAACGATTCCGAACACTTAACTCAAAATGTTATCTTATATAATAAAACAAGGTTGCTACATATCTAATAAGACCAGGAATATCTAATAAAACCAAAATCATATCTCAAAAATCAAAATCTTATCTCATAATCTTATTTCAAAAATCTTTCGTAATTACCACATAATTTACTGCATCGCATGCTCTTGTGTGCTGCTATATGTGTATTGCAAAATTTTTTCAGCCCACGTGCTCCTGCGCAAATTGAGGCTTGTATAATGCGCCGTTCACAGAATAATGCGTACAGCGACTGGAAAATTTATGTTACAAACGATGCGTCGTCCGTACCTTGTTACAAACGATCGATCGTCCGTATGTCAGGTTATAGACGACAATGCGTCTATAAATTTGGTTACAGACGATTCGTCGTCCGTAACAAATATTACAAACGACGAAGTGTTTGTAATATTTGCTATGGACGATCGGTTGTTTATAACATTTGTTATAGACGACCGATCGTCCGTAACAGAAATTACAAGCGACGAGGTGTTTGTAATATTTGTTTATGGACGATCGATTGTTTATAACAAAAGCTATAAACGATCGATCGTCCATAACAAATATTACAAGCGATGCGGTGTTTGTAATATTTGTTACGGACGATCGATCGTTTATAACAAATGTTATAAACGACCGATCGTCCATAACAAATATTATAAACGACGAGGTGTTTGTAATATTTGTTATAAACGATCGGTCGTTTATAACATTTTTAATCGAGTATTAACCTTTTCTTTTTATCCGAACTCGAGCCGGGTGTCATGCCACACGTTTGTTCGTCATCAGTAATGATTCTTTTGCGTTTGTGTTGCTTATTCTTTGCTGATTTATGACCACTTGTTGAAGCCAAGTTATTCGGGCCGTCATCACTTCGTGCACCGAAAACAGCATTTTCGACATTATTGAGCGTTGAATCGGTGAGATTCAATGCGGATTGCTCCATTTGTTTGAAATTTTATATGTACGAATATAAATTTAAAGCTCAGTATCGAGGTATTCCTGGTAAAAACAGAAGCATGTACTGTACAAACAACGAATTATGTTTGTAAAACAAATCCTGGACTAAACTGTCTTGTGTTAATAAATAAATAATTCGATGGATATATGGTTATGTCCGGAAATATAACTGTTTTGTAGGAGTTAACAGTTTTCAGTTTTGTAAAAAACAATTCGATGGATATATGGTTATGTCCGGAAATATAACTGTTTTGTAGGAGTTAACAGTTTTCAGGTAGCGGAACGTTTCGAAAATTTAATTTGACGGAAATAACTGTTTCCGAATCTATCGTCTACCACAATTTAATGGCAGGATTTTAATCCCCAGCAGCTTTTTACTATAGACTTACATAACATTAGCAAACCCTTTTAAGTCAAAAATCAATTTGCTATCACCAAAAGAGATCAAATCATTATCATATTTCTTTTAAAATGACGCAAGCTCTGTGTGCTGGGCTTCATGATGCTGCAACTCCCACACACTTCGGATTACGTACATAATAAAGCTTATATATACACGTAAGACTTAGAAGACTTAGGTTTAATATATTAAATGCGACACTGCTTCTTTGAAATTACGTCACTAAGTGTTTCTTCAACCTATTCTGCAACATATTGTGCTCTATTGTCATATTTACTCGGAGAAGTTGAATTGAAACTGGCTTTAGGATGGGCCCATGACACCAAAATGCACGAAATCCGCAATATCGCCATAAACGCTAAAGGTATATCGGTGCTTATTGTAGAAATTCATCCTTAATATCTTGCACATGGTGTGTTGCTATTGTAATTATTTACACGACGGGGTTGGGTCAAAACCGGTTTTTGAGTGGGCGCCAACATGATGCAAATGCACGAAAACAGCAATATATCGACAACCGTTCTAGGTGTATTAGTGTTATTAGTGTATTTTGTTGAACAATTTATTCTCTATGCACTCACACATTGCGAAGCCCTAAGCGAGAAATGAACGGGTACATGTCTTCAACTATTCAAGCAACATGACATATATTCGGGTCATTTTATAAGTTGATGCTCAAAATAGCTGTGTAGGTTTCTAAATTATCAACACTTAGAATTTTCCACCCTGGCGATAAGATGAGCTACTAGTTTTACAGTGATAAAACTATTATAACAATAAGCTGAGCGTAACCTTCTAATCTTTCACTGGGTGTGAAAATACGAGCATTTCTCGCACAAAAGCAACGGTGTAAACAATAGTAAGGCACACAAAGCTTAAGATCTGGCCACTGCTGCTACTGGTGCAAATATAAGGACAGTTGCATTTAAAAATGCTTTGGTCCAAACCATTTCACAGACCTATGTTTTTGTAAGCATTATTGTGGTAATGTTTGCAATCTCAATTATCATTGACCGAGCAATTGTTAAAGCCTTTACACTGGTGGAAGTATACTGCCACTTCGTTTGCACCCTCAAATGCAAAAGTCGTTGCAAATGCACGCCGTCGCTGCAATGCACAATTCAAATGCATACCAGTGTGCTTTAGTCGTGGCATTTGCACCTACACCAGAATCGAGTTCACCATTGCGCGCAAGGCGCATTTTTTGTAACCGTTGCACACAAAAGAGTTGAGTGCATTCGTAGTGACCATACTGCCTACTCTGTGCAGTAGCTGTACACATATTAACGTGAACGACGCATAATACCAAACTACATATACACAACTCTAAAACGTTGACGCATGGCTACTCCATGCTCAAAGG
>JASANE010006831.1:0-26836 GCA_030248225.1 Trileptium ribeirensis
ACGATATGGTTAATGTGCTCTATGACGTTACATCACTTTTAGTTTATGTGCATTTGCCTATCCAGTGTATGGTTCCTGCGTATCCAGCAGTACTGGCAACACGACGGCGTAGTCCCTATCTATATAACAGCCATGTAAAGGATTATTTCTATCATAGTCGTCAGCCTATGACATTGTTTTGTGTTTTTCTGTTAACCAACAATATAACTTTCCAGAGACATCAGTTAACACAACCAACAATGTTTCGATTTATAAGTTGGTTGTCAGTAACTATACTCGCCTGGCTTATAGAGGTTTGGAGTTTTTAAAGCTCAACGCCAAAGTAATATATATAGACATGTCAATCGGGCGGAACACCAGAAGTCACAAATATAGATAAATGAAATTGTTTTAGCTAGCAGCTGATCTGTTTAAATGAAATTTTTAATTAAATAAAGTTGTTTTGAGCTCTGAATTAAAAAAATTGGATCAATAAATTAGACATTAAGACGTTATTTCGTAATGTTTACACTGTGATTAGAGAAAATATGCCTAAAATATTGCACAAAAAATATGAAATTAAAATGAAAATATGTTTTGAATGAAGTAATTGAGTATGTTTGAAAATTATTCTAATATATTATTTAACACAATATGTAATTTGACAAGGAATTTCTTATAAATTAGTCAATATGAGCCATAATTAACGGATATTTTGATTTAACGAATAATAACTTTAAACGGTATTAAACTATATAGTTTTTCCTTCTTTTAGAAATATTGACTCAGATAAAGTGGCTTACTCCTTTCTTGATACTTCAGTTAACTATGGTAACATGCACTGTATTCTCAACTACCATAGTAGTAGGGCCTTGTATCATTTTAGTTAAGATCATATAGCCAATGCAAAAAATTCACGATATAACATTTAATCATTACATATATCTCAACAACAGATGGTGGTATTGGTTTCCGATGACTAAAAAATTTTCTCTTGATGAGTTCTAGCGATCTCGTTTTAAGTGCAAATATATTGATGTACTGTATCAAATCGGTGCATTCTACTTTTAAATCATCCTTTTTGGCCATTTTACGCTATGTAAGCTTTATAATGTTATTTGCAAAATGGAGAACGCATTCAACAATTTTACTGTAGTAACTTTTAGCACCAACGCTACTTAATGTTCTGTGTGTACATGATCATACATTTGATTGCACAAGCTTCCATTGGTGAATGAGAACTGTTGAATCATCTTTAAAAATTGAAACCTGTTAACAGTTCAATTCAGGATTTTCGGTATTACTTGTACGAAATTGCAGATAAGGTGAAATCTCTAAATTGTGACATCATAAGAGAGACCTTGTTTAGTGTCATTTTTAATAATTTTTCAGTAGACCCTATATTCCAGTCTTGTGGCAAATTTATTTCAAGAGTTTAGCGAATTTCAGTTTATTTCCGGTGACACAGGTAATGTTTAACCCAGAGCTGATATTAAATTTATGCTCATGTTGCCTTAACGTTATCCGATATTTATAGTGCCTTTCACTAAAATCCATCAATAAATCACTATATATCAGTGTTACTAACTTTATTGATTGATTTATCGATGGATGGATAAGGATATTGATCGATTGGTTGAATCAGGATTGTATTTTTTGTTTTTTCTTCAAAAGCTAAGGCAGAGGTTTGTGCGGGCACAAATTTTTGATCCCGCGGTCCCCGCGAAAATTAGGGGCCCGTCCACCGCCATTAGGTTGTACCTGCGGGCTCAGCGATTTTTTTGAGGCCAGCGAACCCGCTAAATGTAAATCTATATCAGGAGCTTTGGAAGACTGTCATTATTGGTTTGAACTATTCTTCTACAATTAACTTCGTAATAGTGAATTCTATACTAGTGGCATCCATAGCCCAGGGTACATGGCCCAAAAAGCAACCCACTTTCATCACACACTCACTACCGCATAACCAGACATTTTAAACAAAAGGTTTCCCGCTTAAAAGTAACGTGAAATTGGTCAGAACGCCCATACAATAAATCACATATTTCGAGGACGGATACCCACTAATACAACATTTTAGATAGCGTCCACAAAACAGACCGAATCATTCACTCTTTTGCACAGCGCTCTATGGAACTATTCAGGCATTTCGGTGATAGCGGCCACTGCCCATTATATAAAGAAATCACAAAGTGGTTAAAGACAGACACCAAATATACAATTTCGACAGCTTGCGCTAAGAGTTTTTAGAACATGGCTCACTAAACATCTCTTTGATGTCTCCAACCAGACGGAACCAACTAGTGATTGAATTAGTAGCGCTGATTGCTGAACAATGCAGGATTATGCCCGCTATGGGTACCCACTACCCGCGGGTATTCCCGCTACCCCAGGGTACCCGGCTTCAAGATTTGAGCCCGTACCCGGCCCGGCCCGTGGTTACCCTCGCGTACCAATACCCGCGCAGAGCTCTGAGCTAACGTTGCTCCTGTGATTTGTAATGCAAACAAAGACCAACATTAACATTTGTCCTACATTAATTTTAGTTTACCTTACTAGACCATATAATTATCCAGTTTAATTTTTGAATGAATATATATTTTAACATGACAGTAATTCATATCTAGGATACCCAATTTCGCATACTGATTTATAGTAACATTGTATAACAGAAATATAATACCATGGTAGAAACCGAACGAATTTGGCTTATGCGTGAGTCTGCTTTATGTGAGTAAACTGGGTTATTGTTTTGTCAAGTCAGTTCACGATCATAAAAGCGATGAACGCGAAGAAATCACTTTTTTTCTAATATGTACACGTACACAAATTGCGATGCAGCAACACCTAGGCGCAGTTCGTGATCACTATTTTGCTATTTAGGTTCGCATCTTGCTGACCGTGTGCAAGTGGAAATACAATTACCAGTTGTTTCCTCGTATGCTATAATACATAAACATGCCGCGAACATTGCTGACTGGTCCAGAATGTCATTTGATGAACGCGGACAAACGCGCGAAATAGACAAATGTACGCGAGCGCAAGAGCCTCGCAGAGGCCGTGTTCAGGTTCACAAAAATGCGAGCACCTATTTCAGAAATGTGTAAACGAATTTTTGCGCGAATCAATACGTAATTTTGACAAAAGAACAACCGTGGTGTACGCCCCTAAGGTGTTAAGCACAGGCTTAGGCAAAGCATCTAGTTATTTGGCAAATTTTTGCCATACTATATATGATGCTCAATTCCCAGTTAGGTCTTCAGGGCACTAAGTTCTAGAAAGTAACCAAATTTTATCACCACGGGTATACAGAATAAAATATCCTGCTATACTAATATGTAGCATGATATAGGACCCCACGTGTCCCTTTTACTGGTTCTTGGGTTTGTTCAAGTTAAAGCTATGACGTCGATGATCCAAACGAATTTACAGCATTCGCTTGTGAATTATATCCTCTGATATTGAATATATGGTTTCTATTAAGGATCATCAATTAAAGTTCAGTTTTTGTATTATTTGGGTTTTAAGTAACTAAAGCGGATCTATGATAGTTGCCGACCGGTATATCAAAGTGTTTCCGTAATGTTACAAACTCTATAAACACAGTTTTTTCTATCTTTACTAAAAGCTTTTGTGAAAAAAATTATCACACATAATAACTGTTTGAACCATTACACCAAAAGAGCTATAATAATCTCGAATTTTATTCCTAAGTTTTAAAATTAATCTAAAGGGAGTCAAATAAATGTGACGTTCGGAAATAACATTGTTTTCACTTTTTGCAGAATTGTGTAGTACAAGCTTAACATACACAACTTAAACAGTGCGTTACAAGCCGACTGATAAAGTTCGCGTAATTATACACATAAATTTACACCTTAGGAGATCAAAGTTTATCGGATTAGGGGTAGATGGTTTGGTTGTGGGGAAGGTGAAAAATGCGGGAGTGGAGTAAGGCGGAGGGAGTGATAATTTTAGAAATTTTAGAACCTCATAATTTTGACAAATTTGCTTAAACTTTACACAATTTGTGTCAATTCTCTCCATTTCTACAAAAATGTTGCCAATTTCCCACAAATTGTGCCAATGTTTACAAAAATTTACGCGCGCCTTCGGCGCACGGGAGAGGTCACGCCGTGCGGGTCAATATGGCTTCAGTGAATCCGACCCTCGGGATTGGGATAACCCCTACCCTTCCCACTCTGAACACTAACGATTTGTATATGCAAACACGCAACGCATATACTTATCAATTGCATATATACATAAACAAACACACAATGAATATATGTATACTGATGTTCCAAAATAAGCAAGCGGTCATAAGACCACTAATAAATTACTTAACCTTAAGAATGCTCATAGCATAGCCATGCCGCTGGCTGGGTTATATGGACGATAACGTGGTTGGTAACTACGGTTCAAAAGCAAAATCCCATTACGCTACGTGACATGATACCATCTGTGAGGCCTTGAGCAGGCTCTTACTACCATATTAAATGCGTATTAAGATCACCAAAACAGAATATTTTGGTGTTGACAATTGTTTTACCAAAACTTTTGCTTCACATTTTGTGCTTTATTAATAGATCACAACAAATAACAAATCAACAAGTGTGTAAGTAACAGATTATACCGGTTAGTAGAAGCAATACCAGAGAGATAAGAGTAACGGTGATTATTGGTTTTGCGTCCAGCCGTCCTAGCCAGCCTTAGATTATGCAATAATGGCGTACCAATAGTCGATTACTGATAACAGAATAGATTGACATTCCCCGTCTTGAGATCCAATAGTAATTTGTTACTTATATGCTTTATACTTATGTAATTTTATTTAACTTTTTTACCCAAGAATTATGGAATAACATTCCCACTAATGTGGTAAAAACTTCGTCGCTGTCATCATTCAATATGCGATTACATGTTTCAAATTAGCTGCCTTTACAACAATTGTATTACATACAACAATGTGGCGATCAGGTTATAACGCCCCTGCTGTTTGAAACTTCTGTAAACGTAGCAGTGTCAAGAACAGATAGCACAAAAAACGTTGCGCCTGACACCGGTCATAATTTTTTTAAATTTTAAATATTAACTAAGTCATCGTTTAGGCGGTAAAATTTTAATATATGTGGAAGTTGTGGCTGTCACCTAATGCATGATTTTGCAGGTATAGTGCATAAGATACGTATCAATGCCGGCGAACTGGCAACAGGACCAACCATAACACGTAATAATGGTTCTGTACGTTATTATCGCTTTGATCGTTGAAAATGTTTCTATCTTCAATACCATACCAGACGATACTATGTGGACGACAGTTTTAGGGTGTCACGGACAGCTGCTAATCTAAAAAAATGGTAGCAGGCTCACCCTAACCCAGCTAATAAACCGGCGGCGGCAGTAATAAACCCAGCTTCCACAATACGGTCTCACTGTGTCGACCGATACCATTTGTACTGCGTAGTCTACGCCACATGGAACAAAATTTCCAAACGGCTGGGCCAAAGTCACACCGTTTTCGAGTTCCACCTCCCTCCCCCATTGCGACTTTGAACGTTTCATTGCATGTGGCACATATATCAGCATGCACAAATTTAGTGCCGCTTTTTAAGCTATTATATGGTAGACATATGTGTGAGGCCCCATTCCGCGCCACAGGTCACCCTGGGGTATACGGGAAGTGCAAAGAATCACTCTAGCGGAAACATTATAACGAGGAGGATGCTGAGCATGAAATCTTCTTTCACAAATGATATGTTCATGGACGAAAAATAGACCATTATCTCAAAGGATGAGAGAGGTACTTGTGTTACAGGATTCGTGAAAACTATACAATGCTAAAGCACTCGCGATTTCTGGAGGCAGCACCCGGCTCCTCGTAATCGTAAAACTTTTTCAAGCGACCTGGAGCTGGCGTACGATTTTACGGCCTTTCAACGGTGTATCAAAGCTGGCGGTAGCCTTTCGCTCCGTCATGCGTTACTATTTGCCGTATGTTACCGGCCGAAGATTTAACAGACTGCCAAAAGTTTGTGGCGGGTAGTGAGAGGTCCAACTGTAGTGATCACACAAATATCAATGCTAGCGAAACGACAATTCGCTAGTTAGAATATGATCATAATATAGTAACCGTTTCAAGCGGGTCCATTATGTAGTGGTTAGCACGTCGGCTGCGCATGCGGAAGGTCGGTGTTTGATTCCCGGTGGACCCATTGTTTAGCTTGAGCGGCTCTTACATTTAATAAAAATAGCTAAAATAGCTTATATTTGGTGAGCCCGACGTGATCCCCGTGCAGATCAGTCTACGCGAAGAGTAACGAGCTCAAAAATGCCTGCTCCGAAGCTGGCCGCGGGGTTGTGTAGTGATCACACAACTATCAATGCTGGCGAAACTTCAATTCGCTAGTTAGAATATTATCACAACATGGTAAACAGCTTGAGCGGCATTTAACAAAAATAGCTCAAATAGCTTATACCAACCTACGCCTTCGCCTTGATGATATATACTGTCAAGTTATCAAGTACTATGCCTCTGTCGTTTATCATATATAATACTTATTGTCATCCTATGTATACAATGGTTTTGTGCGTGCATTCTCAACACGTTTGTTCACTGATGTTACCCATAACCACGTGGGCAGAACCACATCATTTCAAAATTAAAATTTCCGCTATTATAGCTCATATTTTGTCAGTAGAGAGAAAACACAATGATTGATACGACGACAAATGATACATATCATTTAGCATATGACTATAATATATATTCGTCCCGTAACTTGCAACATATAATTTATAATTCTATTATAGTTTGTATGACAACAAAAAAAATAGATTTAAAATTATCGCAAAATTATTGCTAAAACTGTTATTGATAACTAAATTGATATTTTATATGAAATGAATACCTAATAGTAAACTTATGCTTCCTGCCCAAAATTTTGACTCATTTCTGTAACTATAACTATGTAGATAATGGTGTCAACTCAACAATATTAATATATAATTATATATATATATATATATATATATATATATGAGTTATATATTATATTTTACATGAATATATATTGTAAATTAATTTGTTTATTTGATAGCGGAAATTGAGCCGAACTACACCGTGTGCTAGAAACTAAACAAATAGCATAACTTGTTCAACTCAGCTCAAATTGCTTACAAAAATCTTTCATGGAACATATGGATATTATTTAGAAAAAACATTATCAGTTGTAATAATAATGAGGTATAGAAATCATAAAAATATATACAATGCATTTATATTGATTGATATGCAAGATTAAAACGTTACGGCAAAAGTTAGAATCAGCAGCAAATAGATTTACAAAATTTTAGATCTATATATTTCAGTTTCAACTACAAACTATAAGTTAAGCTAGATCCAGCCTATATCTGATTAAAGAAAACAAACCATAGGAAAAGCCGCTGAAATTTTTCAAGCTTCATCTGCGCATACGATAATCAGGGCAATATAGTTCTAAATTCGTCATTTTTCAAATAATTTTAATATATTTTCAATAAATTTAATAAAAAAACTTCGCAAGAGATCGTCATCTCAAAGTAAAGGAACCACAGCAAAAACTATTGGTTTGAGTTATTTTCTCATCATGCGAGTCAATATGAGGAACCATTTACCAGTCCTGGTAATGAATGCGTATGTGCAATGTATTGTACAAAGTATATCTGCGCGTAAAAAATTTGCTGTTTCAAAAAACACCACTGAGATAATTCATGGGGCTTCTACTGTATATGACACGGAGAAGACTAACAGCAAGTTCCAAGATTAAATATGTAATACGTTGTTCCTTGGTGGTATATATACTTAGGAGCTAAGGCGTAGCATGGAAATCGATTGACTATGTCTTCTTGAAACCAGTACTTATTCACTTTTTCATAATAACCTGTTGTTGAAACTCAATGAAACTTTTTGAAATAATGAACTTCAAGCTTGCAATCTCAGCATTAAGGCCAAGTGGAAGGCCGAAGCAGAGGTGGGTTGAAACTTTACAGCAAGACGTAAAGCAGACCGGTCTCCATTAACACCAAGGTGATGTTCGCGTTGACGTCAAAGATCAGTTCGAGCGGACCCCTATGTAGGGGATAAATGCAGAACAAGAAAAAGATCGTCACTAACCAAATTACTGCTTCAGTCTGGTCACCTTGACATATTAAGCAGATATCTAATATTTCTTACCTCGTTTTAGAATAGGGCAAATACGAAATATTTTTGATGTTTAGTTTTGTTTTCGCGTTTTACTGTAGTATACGCCATATCCTAAAATACTTTCGCAGTTTTTACTTATGTACGGGTTTCACACGATCGTAGTGAATATACATTGATCATTCAAAATCGGCAATTAAGTAATTGTCGGGAATACCCAACTCGTTTAAAACACGGGGAAGTAGAAAATATTTTTGCTGTTGGTGTTGCTTTCACGTTTTATTGTAGTAAACGCGTAAAATATTGCTATCTATCTGTTTTAAACGACCTAGGTAATTAGATATTTACTTAATCATACTTACTTGTGCCAACTGACCGAAGTGAAAATACGCTGTTCATCTTAAATCGGCAAGTAAGCATTGTGAATATCCCAATTATCTAGCTCGTGTCAAGCCATTGTAGATAGCAATATTTTTGGTATTTGTTGGTGTTGCATTTTATTAGTAGTGACGTCAGGTGTAATTTAAACACGTTGTTGCTGCTCATCCGTTTAAATTCTAACCAAAAATGTTTGCAACGCGCTTTTGATGGCTAATTATATCATTATTATAACATTTTTCACTTTTCAATGGAATTTTTTAGTTTCTCTGGTTGTTAATTTAAACATTTTGTCATTTAACTAATCAAAGTGTACATATTAAATTTAAAATTTTATACTCGATAATTGGCTTTTTGTTAAATTACCACATATAGACATAAGCATCTTGAAATATACATACATATATATCATGGCACAGTCAGCCACGAAGGCATGTTTGTCGAATTGGCTTCGTCGTATGATAAATACCAGGAGAAAGGGAATGCTATAGCAGCTGGAGCGATGACGAACATTTATGAATGCTTTGCGTAAATTTATATCGACCGTTTTGGGTATACAAAATGCTAAAGATCAAAAATTTGATTTTATTTAATTTGAACCGGCCAATACTTAACTAACATTATATTTTGATCAAACCAGAAACGCAAGGTACTGAACACTTAACTTATGGATTAAGCATTGGATGGTTCGTAACGAGAAGTGACAATATTGGTGGCAACGATGGTATGATGCGCGGAATACCTACGGAGTTTTGTAGTATTTTTTGAGTCTTGTACAGATTTCTATACTTCAGCTCGCGGTTAGGACCTAAATATTCAGCTTTATGATGGTATACGTGGCGTTTGGGCAATATGACAAAACCATCGAACTGAGAACAGTTACCACCAACGGCGGATAATATGATAAGCTAAAGGATACTAACTGTAATACTCGACGTTGCTCAAAGTTCAGTCTTCAACCCATGCATAAATTGAGTAAATTAGTACACGTTTCATGGTTAAATAGAGAAAGTAACGCCCTGACCACAACTACAAGAAACGAAAGCTTAGGAACACACTTAACATGTTGCAGTCGTACATTACGCTAAATATTTGAGAAAGTAGTTTCTGTCTCGTGGATACACCGGTTATACTTATTTAGATTTAGTATGATTAACTTGAGCCACTTTTATGACCACCATTTGTTAGAAGAGACAATAAAAATAATTTATAGCCCCTTTGATAGTCAACCCTACCAATTGGCATCAACACATATTTTGATGAGTTGTACTAACCGATTTTGTCATGCGACGTATATGTGCACGCGCGGTAGCTTTGCGATGTTGCTTAAGTAACTGAAGAACCGCTCTCAGAAACTCGACACTTTGCGTACCTCGCTCGCACCAATGCAAGCTGCGTGCGATCCGCAGCAACGGCATGAGTTTTTGAATCATTGTATGATAACAAAAATAAGCTTTGTCGTTAAAGGGTTAAGTAATCAATTAAAGGGTAAATTAATTAAGTTAAGAAGTTATAATATCGGCAACATAATATACGTGGCTCAGTATATAATACTTTGTATGTGCATTTGTATAATAATACTGACTATATATTGTAATATTTATTGTCATGGCCACAAATCCGTCCTTAACATTTTGGACCGAACAGTTATTTTGATACGCAAGGAGAATTATAGATGTGAAATTTTTCTATGAAATTCTTAAGGGGACCGTCCGCCCTCAACTCCCCTCGTATGTTTATTATGTACAATTTCTCCATATATTATACGCAACTATTATATATTTATGCATAATTGAAATATAATAAAGATAGTACCGTGTATTTGCCCGTATTCAAAAATTTCTATATGCATATAGAAACTAGAGGTATATATTTAATATGTGAACAAATTTATGCACTTTAGCAATAATTAGCACACAAACGATACAATTAAACGAATTAAAAACCAGACTTTTGTTCCTTGACAATGTAATTATGATTTAGATAACAATCTGACGATGTGCATTTGGACGATACTTCACGTAGTAAAACATTACTTGCTATATATATAAATCTTAAATTATATTTAAATTGGGAATAGTCTGAAAACGTTTTGCCATTACACCAAACAGCGGAACAGTTCTGTCACACATATTGAGACCTTGAGATAACATCATCAGGCCAAGACATGCGTGGAAAATTCACGTGTCTTGGTTTGACATGTGGGGTTGCTTAAAGGGTCATAGCTTCCGATTTGGCCGTTGATAGATCTTGGTCTCATTTGTTGCAGTAGTTCATGGTTCGATATCATGCCACCCTTCATTGGTGTTGACCCTAAATTTAGTCTTAGATTTTGACAGCTTGGTCAACATATGCAACAAATGGGTGTAGACGTGAACAACTATAATCTCCTGAGTAGGAAAAATTAATCGTCCAAAGTTCCTACCATGTTATTGTATACTGATTCTCCATGGGTCAACACACAACTATGCCTTTTATTGTAAATGTGTAGGTATTTATGCAAGATTACATATAGTAACAGTCTGTGAAAAGATTATTAAGAACTGGTTTACTTTTGTCGTATACACCACCTTTGAAACATCGGGCTTGACGCATGGCCCCGTAATAACACCCAAGCAATATATTGCTCCTAGATTCCTTATTGACTGATTTAGTAGCCATGTTAACTATTATGCAGCTTTGGAATTCAAGAGTCGAAACTGGCGCATTCAATATGTTCAATGTAGGACATTCCTCTTAAAACATATTTACATCCCCCTCCCCCAAGAGGCCGCGCATCGCCATCTACGAAAATACCCGGAAAATTTTGAATAATAGACAAAAATTAGAGAAAATTTGTTGAAGATTACAAAAATTGGCGAAACGTTTAGCTAAAGTTTGCGAAAATGGTGAAAAGCGCTATCAATGTTTAAGAAAATGGAGTTTCCAATAACAAAAATTTATCCTCACCTGCTTACATCTCTCGTCATCAAACCATCTGCCTCCCATAGATGACCAATCTTAGAAACCTATGCCATAGATCGATGAGAAACTGAGCCATATATATACATACCCCAATTTGATAGTTGTTGCGGTGGAATTGTTATTGATAATATTGACTTAAATTAGCTAATTAGCTATCTATATTATAGCAAAAAATATGAATAATTTCACTGAGTTGTTATAACAAATTTAAAACTAAGTTAAGGACTAATCACAAACTTAATGACAGAAATCTGACGTTAGTATTTACTTAGATGGCTAATTTCGATAGAAGTAATATTTGTATGCAAAAAATGACCTACCGATTCTTTGCGGCGGCAGCACGGTCACGTTGTCGTCGATTCTTGAACCAATTTCCGACTTGTGTGGGTGTTAGACCGGTCGCATGTGCTAGTTCACGCTTTTTCGTTGGATTTGGATATGGATCTTGTAAGTACCATTCGCGGAGCAAGTTTCTGGTCCGTTCTTTGAAGCAATGAGTCTTTTGCTCGCCGTCCCAAATAGTTCGGGGCATTGGAAACTTCTTTCGAACTCTATATTTATCCACCGGGCCGAGTGGGCGACCGCGAAGCTTTTCCGCTTCTTGGTAGTGTGCCTCGAGCCATAATGATTGTAGCTTAGCATGTGAAGATTTTCCAAATCGATTATTCTCCAAGATGGCATAGAGTTCACGAAAATTGCCAAGATGATACGAAACTAAAGCCCTTGACCGAAGAACGGCTTCGTTACGATTCAACTCAGATGCAAACGCTGGACTTGCAACCGGGAGTGACCAAAGAAATCGAGCCAAGCGTTCGACGTCTGAGTTTTCTTCGAGGGTTTCACAAACTGCAGCAACTTGCTCTGGAGTAAAAGAAAAATTTGGCAAATTCAGATGTGGAGTTGGGCCTCCGTTTACAGGCGGCAGCGGTGGGCCCTGGCTGCGATTTTTTGATGGTTCACTGCTTGTAGGCGAACCATTGATAGAAATAGTTGTTGCGTTTTGACGAGGACTTGACAACGGCACAACTGACTTGGATACTGGTGGTCTGCTTGCGCTATCGGGACTTCGCTCGGGTGAAACTTTTAAACTTGACGGCTTTACCGCGTCATTGTTATTTACAGGTGGTGCTGATGAAATAATTGTGGGTCCGTTGGATCCAGTTGCGTTGAACGGCATCCACATTGTACTGTCGACGTAATTTCATACGAGTTTAGTTACAGTTAATACACAAGATTTAATAATTATTCATCGCTTTTCGTTTGAAAATATTCACGAAAATTCTATTAAAATTATACATAGATATTAATATTGTATTGATAGTTCTTCTGTATGGATAGTTAAATGTATAATAATGGATTGTAAAAATAATTTAACACAAATAATACCATATCTGCCTAAAACTGTAATAAAAACCTGTGAATTCCTCATAGCAACAACTTGCCATAATTGCATTATAAATGTGGCCAATGTAATCTTTTGATGGGGAAGTGAAATACATGCTATGCCGATGTCGATATAGTAATCCTAGGCCTTAGCCTTAGCACAAACTTTACCTCTTATATGTGATTTTGACCAAATGGAACAAATGGTACACAAAATACAATGCAATTTTGTGCGTGTCATCACATCGCGTAGAATGGTATCACGTTTATATGCTTTAGATATTAAAACAATCACTTTTGTAAAATAAGATAGTTTATTATATTAGTGTGCGTTTTGTTTCTTTCTAAAAACCCTCAAATTTCTTCTTCGACGAGTTGTAAAGAACTAAAGTACTTGAAAGTTGGGTTAGACATAATTGCAAGTCATGTCCTGTCGCCGTTTCTAACTTTTTATACTAATACTCTTGGTTACTACACTCATGCTTCAAATTTTAAAATTTGAATATAGGCTACTTCTTTGTGTGTCGTGTACTTATAGGTACGCTCAAAATCTTGATGTTCAATTAACGTTGTCTTTGATGCTAGCATAGTTCAACTTGAAATCTAGTAATTACTCTGCAACAAAACAAATATATATTTAAATAATATCAGTAAATCGATAGCATTTGTGTAAGATTTTGGCATCGAAATTATCGAAATCTGAGAAATGTTCGAAAAAGCTTAGTTTACCACAGCGCCCTTGCTACGAATTAAAATGCTTTGACTTGAGTCAATTATTGTATTTGCAACCTCACAAAAAAAATTGCTGTTATATGAAACTGTACTCGCAGTATCGTTCGATCCACAAATTGAGATCATATTCAAAGTCCAAATTATAATTTGTGTTTAACGCAGTTTTGCCACAGAACGAGTTTTTGTTGTCTTATAAGCCAAATTTAAAAAATACTCTAAAAGTTTGATATTTTATCATCATGATAAAATAACTTTCCCGCCGGATGGCGATGAACGATGGGCTTATGAAGTTATTTGACATCTGCCCTCCAACTATTATCGTAATAGTTAAACATGCATATGAAAAATGAATTTGTTTTAAACCTAAACTGAGTATATCTCTACCCTTGTGGTACGCTAAATAGCCTGAAAAATGTTAAATTTTGGCAACAAAAACTGCCAATTCATTAACTACTTCGAATTGGCTGCACACAGAAGCTTAAAATATTTCTTTAGGATTTCGGTCTTGTTGAATGCGATGAAATAAATAGTATTTTTATAGTAGGGTTCCAACATGGCAAACGGCAGAGAGATGCATACAAGGTGAAAAATATGGTTTAACATGCAATTTTTCATGAAAATTGTGGTGTAGGTATTAATTGTTAAAGTCTTTTTGAACATTGGTTGAAATAAAACGGTTCTATTTTTTAATATGGGCTTAAAATGAGCACACAGTTGCATTTATTGTATTCGCGGTGTACACATAGTTCACTTTATAAGGCTTTTAAGGCGACTCACGAAGTTCAGCTTGGAACTTCGGAAGGAAAACTGAGCGGAGACTAACAGCTCTCTCACTTCATTTTCCTCCTATCGCGCCAGACGTTACGTTGCTGTACTACTACATATTTGAGCTAATATACGGAAATCAGGTATAACGACCAATTAACATGTTGCGAGAGCTCCAGTAACAAGCATAAACTGTATATTAAAGAGATAATGCATCAGATTTTCATCTTAAAAAGATTGCAAAAAATATCCAAAAATTAGTTTATGTTATTTTCTCTTCATTTTTTATGTTTTCCGTTTGTTTCCCATTTCGATTTCCTGAAATAATTATTTTTCATACTTTTATGAAATTTTATTCACTATGTTTTTGTAAATCTTAAGCTAAAAAGACATTTTTCTTTACGAGGTGCGATAATATATGAAATTAAAAAAATATTTTACATTTGAAACGAGTGAAAACTTTGAGAAGAATGACATAATATTTTTTGTCAAATTCACTAGTGGCTATACTGAAACAAAAGCCACATTACGACGATGGATTTGTGTATGAAATAATGCACAGACGATGAAGTTTGCGTTATTTTTTACATTGTCTCGTATACGATTATATTTAGATATATAATTATATATTAATGTATGACACTATATGCTATATAAATAACTACATGGAACAGTAGCTTAGTTGGGGGTGAGGGTGCTGACTCTTCATAGGGAATATGGCTTGAAGGACTCCGACACTCAGCGGAATTTAACCTCTCCTGCCCACGTAGCTGGATACCTTTTATGTGTGTACGTATAGATATATATGACCTATACATATCAATTGTTAATATCAATTATGTCGACCACGCTAAAGACTGTGAGACTCTGCAACTTCCCCTTGTTTTCATCCGCGGTACGTTCTTTTTGCCGTTACCCCTAGGTTTTCGACCCACCGACATATGCCCCGTCCAGATTTTTAAACCACTAACCTCAGACCCCTAGGTTTTAAACAAACTAAATTCAGACATACCAGGTTTTTGACCCACTTTTTCAGACTTGTCCAAATTTTAGAACCTTTTTTCACACTCCAGGTTTTTGACGCAGTACAAAAGTGGGGTCCAAAACTTGAGGGTCTTTAAGAGTCGGTGGGTCAAATACAAAGTGGCGGTTGGGATGTGGTGGTGAAAAACATGGCTTTGGTAAGTCACATTTTCGACCCACTTGGTGGGTCGAAAACCTAACGGGATAAGGCGAAAAAGACCGCGACGTAGCGCGACCGAAATCAACGGGAAGCTGAAGAGTTCATATTCTTCATTAGAGTAGGCTGGCATTGGCAATAGCTAATACCAAAACCATATCACAGGTATGTAGATATCTAGCAGCAAATGTTGGTGTTAAATGGATATAAAGATACAACTCCGTTAATGGTAACAATCAGCGCTAGATCCTTACAGTGAAAGTACAATAAAACGTTTCATAAAACCATGTGGTATTGGGTTGATAGATTTTAAGGCGGTGGCATATTAACAAGCGCTCCATGGCTAAGGCTAGCACCTTCATCACAGATCCTGTCTTCAATACCATCATCTAATCATTCCGATTCACCCAATTAAGGCTCCAAAAAGTAATTGAGACAGATCAAGCATAGCTACAGGTGTTTCCTGCACATGCGGCTGCCAACTCCTCAAAAATAATTTTTGTCTGCCTTTGTCAGGCATACTTCAGTACTAGATTTATGTCGCCTTTTTATTCTAAGTATAAAATGTGCACCTAGCTTTGTCTTTGCGGTGCTTCTATAACTTCCTGCCGAAATTCTCAGAAAAGGTACACGAAACAGAAAATATGTGAATAGGATCAGACAAGAATTTATGACCAAAATATCCTCAGATGCATCAGGTACTTTGAAGAATCTCCCATGGAAGGAATTAACTTTGTTATACCACTTTTCCATTGCAGACATTTTCGCATTATACATAAGTGAAATTTTTACAATTTTGTTTCGTTGCTTTTTTGGGGTAAACGATAGGTTATAGGGTTATTGAAAAACATTGTTTTCTTTGTTTGAAGTCTAATGGGTTAGACATTAGTATCGTGTACCCTGTGCACGTTAAAGATAGCTAAAAATCCAAAATTTAAAAAGGCACCTTTTCAATGTATTAACTATTGGAACTAAGTATACATTGTGCCTGATTGTAATGCAAGATTCGTGATTCCAATAAAGTAACGTTCAATCTTTTATCATTATTCTGAATGAAAAAATGCGAAGGGTACTAGCTATGTAATCGATAACCTTTTTTAAGTTGTTCCAAAAGTACCCACAATTTTTTGTTTGTTTGTTCGTTCGTTTACATTTAATTTAATGCATCCCATGTACAATATTATAAGTTGGTGTACCAAATGTTGTCATTCTTAAGAATAATAATTTGGCCATGTTTGACGAAGATATTAAGACGAACGGAAAACACACAAACTAAAGCATTATACATATATGACGACTATTACCGATGATTGTTACACGAACTCCATCTCATTTAAAACTACTTCAAACTATTATAATAATTACTTTACATATCCGATATATATTTAACAATATACACTCTATTTATTTAATAAGCTAATAAGCAAACATTAAAACCAGAAGCAATACTTATTTACACCACTGTGCATCTATTTATCTATCTGCCTATCTACCAGTCCGCCTATTGTTATTATTTTTTCACACTTTTATTATGTAAGAAATTATATTTAATTTTTATAAGATATTTTATAATATAATAGCAGAAATTATTTAAATACATCTTTTTTTACGTCCATTTCAGGAAATGATGACAAACTCATCTTTTAGATAGATAGATCGATAGAGATAGATACTAGATAGCCCAAAACCTCTAGCGATATTACTACAACTATAAATCTGTACTACTGCTATTATTATAATTGTAGTATTATTATATTGTAAAAAATAATTATATTTCAGTTATATAATTTTAAGATGAACTTATATATGCATAAAGTACGCGACATACTGAATTTTTTCGTCATTCAATCAAAATATTTGGAACTCTAGAGGTGTAAGAATTTATTTGCTGCGCTGGGGATTGCTGTTATAAAATTTTGACAGTATACTCAGGTTTTTGATTGTCCAATAACGTAATAAACAACAGCAACAAAAAAGCATATTTTCCAAACAGCGTACCGATATGATATCCGAAGAATCAGCGTGACGAGTTTAGCATATGGCATGATTTGCAGATTTCTCAAGTTATTTCGATTTTCGAACGACTGTACATGCTGATAAATACACTTGTGGCTAATGCCTCTCCTTTTACGAGCAATAATTAACTGTGAGCCAACATTTATCTGAATCTTGGTGTTACTGTCAAAAACAAGGCAATAAAAACAAATTTAGCTAATCTTTTCGCAACAGCGCACACCTACAGATTTATCTTCACGACAATCGCTCCGTTTGCTAGACAGTATGCTTATAAAACTGGAAAACTAGGGATTTGTTCACATATCGCCGCAGCTGGTGCTTCTGCCACTTATAGTCAGAGAGCTGTTGGGGCATGGCGGCTCTTACAATATTAGAGCCCCCCTATCCCCCGTAAGCTAAGCTGGGCCCCGAAATATATTGTAGAATAATTGTGCGAAAGCATGATTGACATTATTTGGCACATATACATACTCCCTGACTTATACATTCACAAGACCTTCTTCCAAACCTCCATTTCTGCAAATTCTGTGATCAGATTCTCAACTTAAATGTTTTCGACGCGCTACTTTCAGTTGAAATCATTGCCAATCCAAAAACCTTTCTTCTGATATTGTCGAGCTAACGTAAGTCTTGATTAGCTTCAACTTGCTAAAAGTTCGTTTGGCTGAAGCCACAGTCACCGACAACGTCACTAGCACTCTCAATGCAATCGCCAAATTAGGATAAACTTCAATCTGTTTATTCCCGCATAGATATTTCAGCATTTCCAGTGAAGAATTTTTCGATTTGTGGCCGTAATCCTTTAACACTCAAAATAGCCGGTACATCTCCATTTCCAGGTCTCCTGTTTCTACATATCCCAACTTTGTTTCAAACTTTTAACACTATTCCATCCGACTGTTTGCTTTTCAGCTTCGGACATCGCTGCTTGGTTGCAAAGAAAACCGTACAATTCGCGCAACATCAACTATTTAAAGCATTCCTCCAGTGCCACAATGGTGTGATCAATGATCTTGACGAAGAAGTCAGTCCTAAAGTGATGTTCGCCGCTTGGTTCTTTCAAACTATCGCTTACTTCGTCGCGGCCTACACTGCGGAAACGTAATCGTGAACCAAATATTATCGTTTATTCTTTGAAATCATTAGCCGAGAAATGCGTTGTTCTTAAACCCAGCTAGCTAGTTCTAAAACGAAGCACCTAGTTTATACGACGATGCACGCTATGAGAACAAACACAACTTGTACAAACGTACCCCTTTTCGGCTGCAGCAATTCCCTACTGAAATACGTAGCGATACCAGCGGACATTTTTTACAAGGAACGATACTCACATTAAGCTATTATACGATATAAACAAATACCGGAATTAGCCTACCGTGTTACCGTGGTTAGAACAAAAACAAAACGTGCTAACTGCTATGAGTGGTAAATAATTGTAAACCACTATATCATCAAACCATATTATTGTCGACGATTGCTCATCCGAGTTACACACCGATATTTTTAAAAAAATAGAAAGGAATATGAAGTCAAAATAACTTGATTGAGTTCCCAACAGGTTTTATAAGGGTCGATCTCGTGCTACGCAAACATGCTTAAGATTTGCTTATATATAGTTATATCCACAGTTTTTTTGGTCTAAACAGTGTTTTATGACCACGATTTTTAAGACCAGCATTTTTTATAAATTACCATAAAAATGACCAGTGTTCGATACCTGCATAGATATACAAAATACTGTAATAATTAATAGAATTTTCTAATTCTAATACAGTCATTCTGTGCCGTAATGTTATAAATTATGTGTATGTACATATTTCTGCAGCTTAAAAATCCTAAATTTTTGCAAAATAGAGCAGGTCTCGACTATTTTGCGCTTGGTCTCTACGTGTTCACTTATGGAAAACCTGGCGAATTTATTCCTAGAGGAAGAATTTCTACGTAGACCTAGAACTTTCTCTTCATTGCATGCATCCATCGCCACTCTAGCCGCCACGCTCGAGAATACTGTAGCGTCGTCTCTTCATGCTCCAAACCGCCTTTAGTGTTTATGCAAAAAGTATGGAATTCTAGTACCACGGTTATCATGTTAATTTTGCTTTTGGTCTTGTCTAATCACAGTAAAACTTTATTCGCTGAGCACTCGTGCTTCTTCTAGAAACTTATCTTGTAAATGAAAGATTTACCTACAGAAAAACTGCTTAAAATTTTCAGTGCTTGGCTCAATATGTATATATACCAGATGGTTTCACTAATTTGTAGGTAATTTAGGTAAATTCAGAGAACCTGACACTACTTGCGCTCTAAAGAATTATCTGCTAAAGAAAATGGTTATAAAAGCAAGAGCACACCAATGGTTTGGTGTATTGCGATATTTCGGTGTGTCGTGATTGCGTTATAAGATAGCATGAATGAGTACGTATATACATATAAATGAGGCTAATGACAGCAGCCTATGTGGGACTTTATACATACAAAAAGGAAATCTTTTTCTTCTTACTCACTCTGAATTCAGAGCTAAGAGGTTATTTGCTTACCATTTCCATGTGCATAATGAATGAAACTCTGCTATGGTCCACGGTGGGCAAACCCACGGACGCCCCATCGCCATAGGGACCACGCCCGATAGCTGAGCAGAGTGTAGCCACGGGCGCCAGTTTCCCTGTCAGATACGAAAACTCTCTGACATTTTGGGAGTTACTGCGGGCTAGATACATGCTCTCTAGCTTCAGCGCATGATACAGACAGCTCTCATGCTCATTAAGTCTCATACCAGATACTTTGGCTCTCTACTATGATGTTGTGGGTTCTAGCTTCCTGCTGCATGATACTGTTCTCATGCTTTATTAAGAGTCATAGGTGTAATGCTTGAGTTCATTGTAGCCATAGAAAAAGCAAGTAGCGAATGAGAATTCTCTTTCTTACCGGTATATGTCAGTTACATGCCTTCGCCCGCCATTCGGTAAACTTCGGCAACGGAACCATTCAATTCGTTGATGCAGTTCCCCACAATTAGGGCACCTTGGTGAGCCAAGTGATAACTGTCCAAAGCAAAAGTGGCCGAACCAATTTGTCGCCGTCGAAAAAGTAACATGTGGTGTTGAGAAAGACGAAGTTGTTAATGTCGGCATTGAGTTCATCAAAAAAGCAGTTCATTTTATATGCCGCCTGTCCCTCTCGTTTGAATTGACGGCACCATGTAGGCACGTTAGGCTGAACTTGACGATGCTGCCAGCGGTGGAGCAAAAATCGCGGAGGGAAAGGTACGGCGATTTGGACGAAAATAGTATCAGGATGATTTGCACATACCCGAGAAATAACGGAACGCGTGTTTCGGATGATAGTAGGTATTCGGCGAAGTACGCGCTGCCTTCAACTCTTACCAGGAACCTTTCGTATTTCAGAGGGTCGCTTGGCCAAGTCATTAACACCCGAATAAACAAAAATTAGATTGTTATGAGGGATGTAATGGCGGGTCAACAGCTTGTCTAAACGGTCCCAAGTCGTAGCGAGACGATCTCCAGAATGACATAGAGCCAGGCAATCAGTAAATTTGCCTATTACTTTAACATTAGAATCTCCAATCAAAAACGGCGCCATAGCATAAACCAAATAACACGTAAATGGCAAATCAAGCAGCGATGTGTTTGCGCAATACAAAATAACGGCCTGCATAAAATTATGTCCAGTATTGCATTGAAGCAAGCGTGCGGCAAACATCTATAGCATCACCAATTTCCCACGCTTATTTCGTTTTGATTTTGGTGTTCGATTAAGATGGCCAAGTTTTTGACGTTAACAAAGGCGATGTTGAAAAGCTATTAAAACGCTGTGCTTTTTGATGTGCCCAAAAGCTTGACGTTGAAACCAGTGGACAATGTAAAAGCTATAAAGGTTGAAGGGCAGGAACTTTTAGCACCATTCCTGGCCTGCAGCTTCTGCAAATCCTGTTTTGTTTGGTATCGGGTTATTGATGGGAAGTGGATTAACCAAAGTGATGTGAAAACAGTGAAATAGCATCAGAAAACTAGTTGCGCGCTGGCGAACCCAACCACTGTCACCATACCAAAAGCGCTCGAAGTCGCCAAACCTGAAGGCGAACGAAAGCCTTTACCGCCGCGAGCTAAAGCCAGCTGGCGCGACTATATTTCGAGCGTCATCGCTGAAAATCCCACTCTGTCGGTTAGGGCATGTGTTAAAATAGCTGCATCTTGTGCCAATTTTGCCGCTCAACAAATGTACAAGGTCCAAGCGCTCCACAATTAGGGAATCGGCGCAACATATGTGACCTCCGGAATTATAAATGAAGGGATAATTTCTGAACTGAAATTAAAGAAGCTGTTTCGCACCGCCGCAACCAGCAAAAATTGGGGTGATTCCGGAATTGTCGACTATTGGTCCGGCCGTCATCAGCATCGCCAATCGCACGGCGGTATTCTTGCTTGTGGTTTAACCAGCAAGTGGGACTGGTACTAGTTGCCTCTCTGCCTTCCGGGCTTAGCTGATGTACCTCACAAATGCGGCATTCACGTTTGACCTTTTCGCCAGCGCGGTCGAAACCGAAGGCGAGTTTAGTCACCCTCTGTTCGTTTGCACGGATAATGAGGCGAAAATGTGCGCCACGTTCGACGGTTGCTTTGAAGCCCAGAACCAGTCATTCGTTTTTGGGGGTCGCGTAGGCTGCGTTGAGCATGCGTTGTCTACATGCATTGAGGATGCGTTTGAAAAATGTGTTTGCGTCCTCAGCACCGCCGCCCAAAAAGCCTCGGCAAGCGCTTGATCATCTGACGAGCGAACTATCGTTGTTTGCGAAAATGCGAAATTCCGAAATCCTTGGGCATTTTGGGAAAGCGCCAGTCAATTTCCAATATTGCAATCATATGCTCGAATTCTACTTTCCATTCCGGTGTCCTCAGCAGCAATCGAGCGTTTGTTCGGTGAAGCTGGCATGATCCTGTCAAAGCTGCGGAAAAATCTAAAGCCTAAATTTATCCAATCGCTCATGTACATCAAGCATTGCAAGAAGCTGGATCACCTCATCAGAGACTGATGTGATGAATGAGGAGGTGAAACGTTACGCTAGAGGAGTTCCAGCTCTGGATACGGATACGGAGGAAGATACTGATGAGGATTCTGCAACGTAACTGGTGGGTTTTGAAAAAGTCGGGGAGATGTGTTAGGTAAAGGTTTAAGTATCCGGTTCAATTTAGCAATCAGGCAAGGATCCATCTATAGCCAATGTAGCTAATACGCTAGTTAGTACCCAGCATCATACTAGAGAGTTAAAGTATCTAGTATGAGACTTAATTAGCATTACAGCTGTCTGTGTCATGCACTGAAGCTAGAGAGCAAGTATCTAGTCCCCAGTAATTCCCAAAATGTCAGAGAGTTTTCGTATCTGAGAGGGAGACGGGGCCCGTGGCTATACTCTGCTCAGCTATCGGGCGTGGTCCCTACGGCGATGGGGTGTTTGTGGGTTCGCCCACCATGGGCCATAGCAGAGATCATTACACAAAAGATTCCACCCTCTTCACAGTTTTCAGTAATGAGTTTGATTCATAGGCGTAGCCAGGATTCCGTGTTGGGGGGCCACGCCCCTCGAGGATATATATGGCCTACAAGATCTTGAAATCCCCAAAATCGGACCTGCGGGGCCAATTCTCTCACTTTTATAACCCAAATTTACCAATTTTGCGGATTTCCGGTCAAAAATGTTCATTTTGGGCCATTTAAAAAAACAGAATCTCAATAAATCCGGAAAATTTTTTGCATAGCGTTATAACTTTGGAAAAAATTTTCATAGGTCGGGTCGGTTGGGGGCAATCGCCCCCTGGCTACGCCTTTGGTTTGGTTGCGTACAAGCTGCAGCAAGATGACGACCAGCAGAACCAGTTGCCATGACACGATCACATTCAGCATAACGAACAAGCGTAGAAAAATCCCTACTGCGGGGTGGGGATCCCACGACATCAAAATTAATCCCCACCCCATCCCCATTTCCATGGGGATCCCCATCCCCACGAGCACCCTGGATTTAAGACAGCGACGTCCGGGTTGGTTTTGATGTCTTTAAAAGAACTGTTAAGCTCTTCTATAAAATGACCAAGGATTATATATTAGTTTTGACCAGCCTTTCTTACAAATGACCAAAACTTTGACTGACCAATTTTTCATAAAACTCTGATTATATCTAATACTATGTCTTTCCAGTGCTTCCAAATTATTGCAAATAGGTTCAGGCGCCGAACAATATCAGCCATCACAAAAATTATTTTTGATATTCCACTACACAAGGCTCAATCTTAAAGCTTGATGGAAACTTCGTTGTTACTAGTATGCGTTTTGGAGATCACTTATTGCTAGTCGACATGTGGTATTTGTGTTTATGTAACGATGTAAACCTGATTACGCTAGCATAAATATAGCTTACCTATAACGGATTGGATCGTGGCCTATGTTGTAGTGGTAGTTTGCTAGACTAATAAAATATAATAAGATAACAAAGTATCACGCTACAGAAATGTGTAAAAAAAGTCTAACTTAACAAAGAACCAAATAAACCCATACGAAATAGTTTCTATTTCTTCTGTGAAGTGGGCCCAGGATACCTCAGACGGGTTAGGGTCTGCATGCAGATTCAAAGGTTCAACCACGAGTTCGAATCTTATGCTAGCTCAAACTTCCAACCGACGGCCTTTGCTACCCTTTCTTCATCAAGGCTTCAATACGAATCCTACTAGATAGAGTAAACTTGAGCAAATCCTGCAGTTTCGCAAGAACCATATCAAATGTAAGTCAGCCCTGTACCATTACGATTATTAATGTTATTGATAGAAATTATGTGTTGCCTAGTATTCTTAAGTATTTTAATCTGTTATTGCTTAGGGCTCTAAATGTGGTTTGCAATAAATTGATATATATGTACAATGAAATATGTAAATAAACGCTTTCAGTTGAGCTTAATTCTTGGTTACCCAACAGTAACTAAACAAATTCTTCTCTGTACATAATTAGCTTAAAGCACATAATTATTAAGTTTATTACCCATTAAAAGATTAATAAGCTTATAGCACATAATTTGCTTAAAACAACTCTATACACCAATTTGTCAATTCACGCAATATTAGCTCAAATTCAACGCAAAATGAGTTCACCAATATCAATATAACTATTATGATGGTGGCCTTAGCGCCTGGTGCAAAACCTCAGGTTAAAATACTGTGGTTCGCGTTTATCTAGGTGTGTAATAAAGTTTGTTTGTTGTGTTAAACTGCAACAGCGCTAGTTAAAGTTTGTAACTATAGTTGCAGTTTTACAAGTTCAACTGTCGCGATATGTCAATTTCACGCCAAATACATTTAACATGACAGTTAACAACAAAATTAACACACGGAGAGACGAATGTCAAAATATTGATATGTCTACTCGTATTATTTGCAAATTTTCCAAATTTTCAATTACTCTAAACGTTCATTTCGCTCCTGTATTTGCTGATGGGCTAATACCATTATAACAACAACTTATATATAATTCTCGTGTAAAAATTGTTGTTGGTGAATATTTCTGTATAATATATATTAGATATATGTACAAATATATGTTGTTTTATTATAATACTTATGCATAGTAAATAAGTGCATAGACGGATACATTCATAATAGTAGAACCATCCCACTAAGCCTCCACCTCACCAGAGCTCCTAAATGCTCAACGCGCTTAAAGCGCTCGGAAGAGTTTATCAATTGCGTGGCAAAATTACACAGTTCACAGGAAAAATTGTGGAAATGTGAAATATGGGGAACAATTGCGGAAATGGAGATAATTATTGACTACCTTTCCACCGGAGTCACATGCCTAACCATATCCGATACAGCTTCGACACCTATGAAAAGTATACTTGTTTTCATTATATGTATCCGATTCGGCGCCATATTTTTGTGATCGAGGACGTGGAGGAGGGCACGGAGCTCTTCAGCTTTCCAATAATTAAAATTCTACTATAAAACAATTTTTGTAATATCTTCTACATAGCAGTTTATGTATAATTGGAGTGGCCCAGCCCTTTCCATGGTCTTTCCATGGCGCTGCCTGTGTATAATCACACAGTTATAATAATTATATATAGCTAGAAGAAAGATATTTATGCATATATAAAAATATAACACGGGAAACTGGCGGGTTTCTCAATCAAGGGTCTGAAATTTCACCTTATAGTTATATATTTTCAGCTATATTCATATTGTATATATGTGAAACGCAGATTATATATAAATGTCAATGTACATATAAATTTAAATATGTATTTAAAACCGTGATATACGACAACAAGCTCGATTTTTAATTAAAACAAAATATGCCCATATCTATGTAAACTAATGCCATTATATATACTACTCCAAATTTCATCTCCGTTTCGTCAAAATTGAGATGCTTACATATATTGCTTCTGTGTTTTTTACAAAGAACAACAACTGTCAAAGAATAACAACCAATAATCGGTTTCTTAATGCCTGATTCAATCTTTACTCTGACTTTCCGGTTACTACGTTTGGCTAATACAATTTTTGTTGTAACTGCAATAACATAAGTCGTATGCTGATGTAAAATTCAGCAATATACGCATCTCTGTACCGTTGTAGCATCTGTATCATCTTGCTGTACCCCTTACAAAAATATATATTACATACAACGTTTGAGGCTTACTCAAAAATTTCTTGAGATAAGATAAACGTTGTGAGCTATTACAGCTCGTTAGTTTAGTTAGTTAGTTAAGTACAGATGAAGCAACAAACAGGTAGCAAGCTATATATATATGCATTGGGTATCCTTGAATATTACAGTAACCGATGTGTATTTATAAATTTTTAAAATAAAAAATAACTTAAAACCGTCACTTAAAAACAAAATAATTTATATTTTTGGCGTTAAAAGTAAAATAATAATGCAAATTTTGTATGGTAAAAACTAAATATCATTAACGCTAAAGAAACGCCAGGCAGCGGGTAGTTTTAAAGACCCTCCATGGTTGAGACAATTCCTGCTAGAAGCGCTTCAATATGTCAGCATGTGGGTGTAGATGGAAATCAAAGCAACTACGGTACTGGACATTGATTAAAGCTGTTAATGCAAATATATTTAAACAAGCCGATAGTTACGTCGGCCAAAACAAATTTTTACAACCTGATCCAAACCTTTAATCAGACGTAAGGAATATTTATTTCCTTTCTGATATATTTTTATTACGCAAATAACGTCAG
>JASANE010006832.1:0-34114 GCA_030248225.1 Trileptium ribeirensis
TCTAAAGGCGTGTTCACACGCTCAAACTTTTTGCTCAAATTTTGAACTCAAAATTTTTGCTCAAAATTTGATCAAATTTTAATAAAAATTTCACGGCAATCTTTAACGAAAAATTGCGGTATTTCAAAATTTGAGAACAAAATTTGAGCTCAAACTTTTTCAAGCAATGAATCTTGTCGGTCATTGGCTACAGGAATATTCATGAAAAGTTTGAACAGTGTTCACACATTCAAACTTACCAAAAATGCAAAAGAGATGCTTTCAAACTTTGATCAAAATTTGATCATAATTTGAGCTCAAATTTTGATCAAAATTTGAGCTCACATTTTGATCAAAATTTGAGCAAAAAGTTTGAACGTGTGAACACGCCTTTAGCTTCATTGTCATGTAAACTAAAACCTTTTCTTCCCTGTCTTTAGATGTTCGTACATAAATTCCATAACAGCTTTTGTGGCCGCTGCTATCGCTGCAGCAGTAGCCTGCTCTATGATTTCAATAAGCAAAGTATTTCATATGACCGAATTTGATTCCGATGATCCGAGCATGAATAGAGCTGTTTCGATTGACTCAAATCAGGAAGTTGTGATGCTTGATCCTGTGATAAATGCGGCCTCAAAGTCTGCAGACATAGTTTCCTGGCTTATCTGTTTTTAGCATACCCAGCTTAACCTCCGTGATGTCACCAAGGCATTCGTAGTGTATGAAACATATCAAGTATTGAACCATTGCCTCGTGGTCAGGTTTATTATAAAAGCAAGGTATCGAATTTTCGGACGATTGTTTACCATTGGCATGTTTGTTAGAACTATTTTTACGAGATAATAGCGGGATGACTATTATTTACGGCACAAACAACTCTAGAAGAACAACACAACAAAGAAAATAAACCCAAGTGTAGGCGGAAAGAAGCGTAAACAATGATTTAAACGTAAACGTATCGAAGAGCGTTAACGTTAAACGTCCTGTCATATTTGTCTTGCTCTTATAACATGGTGCGTTGCATGAACTGGTTAGAGGAACTTCCATTATTTTTCAAGCCGCGTTCTTAGCATTTCAATTTATGCTTAAAATCTACTCGCTCTTCGTTTTCCAAGATAAAGCCCAAATATTTTGAGAGTTTATGTTGCGTTGCGTGGGCTATATGATATCCCCTTCTACTTAACGTTCTGTTGTGAAAAGGATTAAAGGTCACATGAGATTACAGTCCACGAGATTTGGTGATGTGTATAAATTAATATCATATAAAAGGCGATCACAGGAGGTCAGCCAAAAGTGACAGCCTAATATATTGAACCTATATTTTTAGGTCCCTATGATATTTCATTACAGTATCGCAAAAGCCGGGGTTACTCATTACGCCAAGAACATGTCTATGGAGCTTGCTTCCCAAGGTGTACGTGTCAACGTGGTTAGGTAAGTGGCCTAAATTGTTTAAAACTTAATCTGTTTTTAGTATTGAAGCGTTCGCTATTATGCAACGTTTACGTTATAAAGGACCCCTAATGTGAAAGTTTTGTCCACCCTGAGTGCCTCTATCACCATCAAATATATGATGTATTGGACACCATGGAGTTCCTGAAGGTATTTTCAGATAGTATACATATGTATTGTAGTGTCGATAATAGTATTGGTGTAGACTACAAAAATGTAGACTACAAAAGTGTAGACTACAAAAATGTTAGCTACACCATGCTGTTATTTGCACGCTTTATACAATGTGTTTGTGAATGGTGTCCTTGACACCGTCAGTAACAAACAATAGGAAGATTTAGCCACTATAATTAAGTTGATGGTGTCTCATAAACCATCTATTTCATTATATAGTGTAGGTATATACCGTATACCACTGGATGGTGTGGTCTAGACCATTGGGGGACAAAACTTTTACATGGGGTCCTTTATAACGTAAACGCCGCATTAGCACAACAGACAACTACGGTGCAGCAACAGTTGAATCACACAATTTTGTCTTGCGATTTATCGTCAGAGCGAAGCTTAGCTTACCAGGCACCCGGCAGCGATTTTTAATTTAGAGGCACGCTATGATGAATCAAATCTATGGGCGAGATAAGATAAAACACGTGTAAAAGGGCAGGGTAACATAAAACCCATCTTGGGCAAGCTAAGATGTTTTTCATCTGCTAAAACACATGTAGGGGACACGTAAAAATACGACACATGCATCGGGGGTCAGCTAATTTAAAAACACGTAACAAAGCCTCATTTCTGTAATGCAAAAAGCACGTCCATAAATAAAGCTATTATCTGCATTTTTCTTTTGTGGAGGCAACAAGGATGCGAGCATCCGTCTTGACAGCTGGAGACGGGACCCGCGCCCTCCACCACCTGCTCACCGGCCTCTTTTTAGATACGAACTAGTAATGGCGGACTATTATCATTAAACCGTCAAAATTGGGAATCTGTTTGCAATAAATGCACAACATCGAACTAGAATATCTGGAATATGTGTCGACGAGTTACCCCGGAAAATCGTTCAGCGACGGCTTAATTGGTTCGTCCATATTGAAAGAAGGAAACCGGAACATCTGGTGCGGCGAGTGACGAATATGGAGGTGGATGGAAAGAGACGGCGAGGAAGGCCTAAGACGAGCTGGCTGGACTGCGTCAATAGAGACGTGGCGGCGATGGAACTTTCGCGAGATATGGCTCAAGACCGCATATTATGGAAATCGAAACTGGCATAGCAGCGAACCGGACAAGTTCTGGACAAGCTCGTAGAAAGATGATGATGATGATCGAACTGCAATATTTTTGTTATTTTTACTTAATTACTTTTCTGGGGTTATTTCTTATTGTTCCTGTCAAACGCACGACCATAGTCACATCACAAACTAGAGTGTGTAACGTTCTGCTTATTGAGGAAGTACAGCTCGAAGGACCCTTCCTGCACAATGGAGTATTGTAGCGTCTTATTATGCTAACGTATATATGGCATAGATACACCTCAAGTTGGTCCTGGTGTTTGATCCTGTAGTAGTGTGCAATTGCTGGAAGCTAGAGGCCCGGGTTCGAATTTCCGTTGGAACATCGCAAAACCATTTGAAGCATTTTTTTGGTTTTGAATTTTGAGGCTAAGGCTTAGTTTGTTTATAGGATTCACATGTATAGAAATACTTTTTAAACCCGTGAATTGTCTCACTCAGCTCGTCAGTGGTTCGAATGATATATGATATTATACATTTATCGAGAAATTTTTTTTGAAATTTTAGGAACCAGGGGACCTTTGGGAACCCAAAATATATCGAAAACATTTTTGTCGTAAATACGGCCGAAATGGGTATTTTTTGAACCGAAGTCTAGCTGTGCCGAATAGTTCCGCTGTAACTTCAAAATTGAAAATTGACGAATTCTAGGCTGGGATGGATTCTTGGAAAAACCCAAATTTTATATATTTGAAGCAAAAATTCATAGTGTATAGTTTTAGCCAAAATTCGAAACGTGATTTTGTTTAAACATATTTTAATATTAATAATTGTGTTTTGTCACATAAATCTTTATCATGCTTGTATTAATTGATTCGTACTGCTGAGACTTGTATCAATATATTGTTTTTTATAAATTTCAGTCCTGGACTAGTCACCACTAATCTTATTAAAGACGAGGAACAGAAAAAGGTAAAATTTGTTTTTGAATAGTTTTAATTCTGCTTGCTAAATTCATATCTAGGCTGAGATAGCAGTACGGTGAGACACCAATTGTTTGATATTTTCCGCTATTAAAGAAAAGCACATAGTATTGTAAAAAATTGCGGAAAATAATTACCTGTAACCTGAATTCTTCACGTAAAATGTTATGTGTTGCAGAAATTGCTTTAAGTTCTAAAACTTTAAACAAACCATTCATTTTTTAAGTTTCAATATTATATTATTTTAATCACTGGTTGATGAATGGAATCGTACGTTACTATATCTGCTCTGTCGTTCACGTCTTGATGAGATAATGACGAACGCGCTTAATTGTCGGTACATTGGTATATTTAACTAAAATTTAGTATTTCTTTCACTCGTTATTGACGAAGACTTCCTTACTACAAATTTACCACAATAGTTTTATAATTGATCCACAGTACGATTATAGTATGTTTTGTGTTTTGGAGTAAAAATATTGGTTGTTTAATGCGTTGTAGCGTGAATTAGTGTGCATTTTGGATAGTTTAAGAAAGTTTAAGAAACTTTTGCCGCATCTACGGATTTAAGCTCGATCGTTGATTGCGAGCCTCGTACTCTATCCGCTACGCTATATATAAGCTATTGCTTGGTTGCTTAAGGAACCTCTAAAGCGAGCGAATAACAACGCACGTCTAAACACCTTTACGACTAACTCAGCAAATGCATCGTTTTACAATGTACGCTGTATCTGACGCGATGCACTATGCAGGAAAGGCTTAAGTTGTTGTAAGCAGTACGATAGTGATAACTCGACAAGTGTAAAATAGGGCAAAGACCTTGAAGAAAGGTTTGTTGGAGCTGATTCTAAAACAACTATGCGCTAGGATCTGTCGTCATCTTAACTCGACTAACGATGGCCATGACACAATTGCCGATTATCTATAAATAATCATAATCGAATGCTTTGTACGAGCAAATGAAACAAAATGACATTTACCACAATGGTTTCAATGTGTTTCTAAATGCAGCGTTGCGGATGTACTATTCATGTGACTACATAATGACGAATTTATTTGCATCGAATTGTCATATCTTAGTTTACAGATCAGTTTATGTTGAAAAGTCAGAAATGTTTCATGCTACTAGAAATTATATCTCTCGTTATTTTTGATAAAAACCCGAGTTTGTTCAGAGAGAATCCCGTTGCTAAAAACTTATTCATTTGTTATTAGAATATAATATAAGCTTAATACTTTTGCAGTAATTCTTTCGCTAATTCATAAATTTTCATTAGAATTTTGTTGCTTTACGTTTCATAAAGCTTACTTTGCATTGCGCTAAACGTATTAACCGTGAGTAAACTTTATGTGTATATGATCGAACGTGTCACAGATCTTGCGCCGTGAACCGCCATGTCACCTATCTGAGCTTAAATATATTATTTGTACATATGTATGTATGTTTGTATTTTCTCGTGTTGTTCCATACTGATATGCTTCTTTTTGTTTAGCATATAAAATATGCATCACTTTATACAATTTTAAAACTGGCGAATACGGAGATTTTTGTGGCACCCGAAATACAAATAAGCTGTCTTCGTTTAGCAACTAAATTTTGAGAAGTACAAAACAACCCGGTGGTTTTTTAAAATTTGCTAGTATCAAGCAGCGTTTGCCCAAAAATTCATTGAAGTGGTAGAAGTTCTAAACAAGTATGTGTGGGTGCAGCATTTCACTTAATACTCCGACGATCAATTAATGCAGCGCTCATGTTACTTATGAGTAACATGAGTAACATGTTTAGATTAGTTAAAGTGGATTTTGGAGTTAAAGTTAAAATTAAATTTGGAACCTATGTGTTCCAGTTTTGGAACACATAGGTTCCAAAACTGCCTCAGTGTTTGGAACCTATGTGCCCAACACAGGGTCAGGCGCATCCTCGACAAAGGAGTGTCGCAAGCACCCTATGTTTCTCATAAAAAAATTTCAGAGACAGTTAACTAGTGGTATTGTCATTTTCCTTCGATATCAAAGACGCTAAGTTTTCTTTGTAGTTTTGATGAAAGCATACAGCATACTAACTTACTAACGTGCATATTTTCTACATAAAATTCCAAAATTTCAAAAAATCTGACAAATTAATTATATAATACTCCGCATTAACTACAGACGGTTGATTCAGGAAAATGGTTGCTAAGTTGTGTGCGACACCGTAAACAAAAATGTAGCAGCTAAGGGTGTGTCGTATACGGCCAGGAATTGATTTACGGTATGGGTGTGACTGGCTGTATATACGGTAAGGTCGCGACCATATGGAGACAAAAGTTCCGAATAGTGCAACATTATTACGTGAACGCCGTGTAACGAAGCGCCTCACTATTAACATAGCATCATGATAGCGTCGATTTTGTTTGTCAAATATCGGTAATTAGCCCGTTGCCACCAAACAAGATGCTTGTAATTGCAAAGATTGCATTTTTTTATAAGCAATTTCTTGGTTTTGTAAATGTTCGCCATGCACCATAATTATATATGTTGTATAATCTTAGCAATTATACAGTTATACCAAAAAGATTCCAACGAGTGGGATGTTATAACTTGAACCGGCGTATAACGAGGATACAAACTGTTAACATAACTTTAATTTAGCGTCGCTTTTGTTCGTTGAATATCGGTAAATTGAACACATTGTCATCAAAGGAGATATTTAGAATAATTGTGTGTATTGCGTTTCCTCATAAGAAATCTTCGTTTGGAAAATGTTTGCCGTGAACCATAATTAGATATATTGTATAATTTTAGCACGTACATGGCTTAACCAAAACGATTCCACTACAAATTGCTGGATCGCCGATTGATATTGCAAAACTAATTGCTTATTTGTCTAGCGATGACTCACGATTTACGACTGGTGCTAATCATGTAATCGATGGAGGTTCGGCGCTTGCCGGACCATCGTTTGAATAAATTTGAAGCTACTCGACCGAGCAAAAAATATAGTTGACATAAAGCTAGATTATTTTAAACATAATACATTCTATATTAGTTATTAACGGGCATATATTGTAAGGATATTGTGATTGATTTTAAAATTGTTACAATTATTGCTTTTATCGTAGTATAACCTTCCGAATGGATTCTACGCTTGGCTGTCGTAAATAGTCGTTGTGATGTTCAAGGCTGTAACGCTTTAGCGCTCATGTGTACGACATGTTATCCAGGTGCTACATATAACAATCATAGCCATCATCAAAATTTAGGCTCTGAGATTAACGCATTTGTTCAAACCTAATAAAGTTCTGACTTACATTTATGATATATTGACGGGCTCTTAATGTTTGCGCTGTCTAATTGTTAAATAAAATCTCACTTCAAATCATCATTGCGTTGCAAAGGATTGCAAAAGCATTTATAACAAAACGAATGTATATAAAGGTTTTAATTATATTTTAAATATGTATATTAGCAATTTTTTGTATTAAACACTGCTGTTTGGAATCCGAATGGATTGTCGAAAAAACTTGCATCATACTCTAATAAATGCGGTAGAGCACGCGGAAGTCATAGATTGAAGGCAATCCACAAAAAGTCTCAGTAAGATACTGATATTTGGCGACCGTCGCTGCTTTGCTTAGATGGACAAAGCGAACTCATCCTCGTACTATCCAATTATAATTACACCCGTGAATTAGCAGATATCGCTACACATATTTGTAACATGCGATTTTTACGTTTAAACAACGAGTATTGATCGTCCACGATAATCATGGCTTCGCGTGACGTTATATTATCCGTGGACTGTCAACAAAGATGTGCATAGTTTTGTCTTCTATTAAATTACGTATACGAACTCGTATGCGAGACTTATCGAGTTGCTGAAAACTCCAGAGAAATCAATTAAACCGAAAACTTGCAGATGGTTTTTGTGTGAGGGCCAAATAACATTGAACAGATCACACAGTATTTTGCAGTGTGTTTCTCTAATTCCACTTTTGATTGTCGATAGGAAATTGCATGTTACAAAGTATTTTGTTTTATTTAAAACACAAACTTGCTGCTAAACGCTTTCTTATTTATAGTTAAATCGTAGTAAAATTGAATCGAAATATGCCTGATTGTGTTTAATTATTATTGGCTTGCACTTCGAGCGATATATGTGTTTCATAGATACAGCTTCTTTTGACGTTCCACCTATAAAAGTATGAGTTGGCAATTATAACGCATATCGCAAAGCCGTATTTAACTGACTTTGGCACAAGGTGCACTCTTGCACTTCCGTTGTTTAAGCTTTAAATTCGTCAAACATTGCGCAATACAAAAGCTATTTATACTACAAAGCTATAATAGCTAACAGGAGCATAGCCGCAAAACGTTTCATTTATTTGAGCAAAATATAAAAAATTACTGAAATCTTACAATTAGTAATATTTATTTATTGCGATTTTAGCAGTTGCTTTAATATGTAACAAATTTCTCCAAAGTAAAAAGGTATATTACAATGTGGTGCGAAACTGCACCGTTATATTTTAATGCCTTGTAATTCATAACAGTGAACGCTTTATAGCTAATATTCATTTCTGACTTTGTCATGCTTTCCGAATTATGTCAATTATCCCAATAGTCGCTTTTCCCGATTGTCACAATTGGTACAAATGCATCTCTCTCATTTGTCGCAATTGTTCCTGTCGTCAATTTTCCCAATTGTCGCAAATGTCCCAATTATCTCTCTTTCATAATTTTGCAATTGTCCCTATGGCCGCACCAATTGTCATAATTGTCCTAATTGTGTTATTTTCAGTTGTCACATTTGTCCCAATTGTTACAATTGTGTCCTTTTCACAATTGTTGCAATTGCCTCTGACCTAATTGACTCGTTCCCAAAAGGCCCAATTGTCTCCCTTTGCCAATTTTTCCAATAATCTCTTTTCCCCAATTGTCTCTCTTCCCCAATTGTCGAAGTTATCCCGATTGTCTCTGTTTCCAATTATCGCAGTTGTCCCAACTAATTGGCTCTCTGTTTCACTTGTCGTAATTGTCCCTATGGCCTTCCCAATTATAATAACTGTCCTAAGTGTGTCTTTTCCAATTGTCGCATTATTGTCCCAATTGTTGTATTTTTGCCAATCGTCGCAATTGTCTTAATTGTCTCTCTTCCACAATTGTGGCAATTGTCTCTGATACAATTGTCTCTTTCGGATTTGTCCCAATAGTCTTTTTCTCTACTTATCTCTCCTTCCCAATTATCGCAATCGATTGACTTTATTTCCAATTGTATCACTTGTCTCTTTTACCCAGTTGTCGAAATTACCGTAATTGTTTAGTCTTTCCCACATATCGCAATTGTTCCAAATGCCTCTCTTTCCCATTTGTCCTAATTATCTCTCTTTCCCAATTGTCCCAGTTATCGCAATTGCCCAATAGTATCTTTTCTACAATTGTCGCAAATGTCTTTTTCTCCAATTATCCCAATTGTCTCTCTTGCCCAATTATTCCAAATGTCTCTCTTTCTCAATCTTCCTAATTATCGCAATTGTTCCAATCGTCTCCCTGTCACATTTGTCGAACTTGTCCCAATTGTCCTAATTGTCCCTTTTTGCCAGCTATCGCACATTTTACCATCTCTCTTTTTACAACTGTTGCAAGTGTCCCAATTGTCTCTCTTTCCGAATTGTTCCAGTTGACTTTCTTTCCCAATTATCGCAATTATCTTCCTTTCCGAATTATCTCAATTGAATTAATAATCATTTTTTCCAATTGTCGTAATTGCTCCAATTGCCTGTCTTTCCGAATTATCCTAATTGTCTCCCTTTCCCAATTGGTGCAATTGTCCCAATAGTCCCTCTTTGGAAATTGTCGCATTTGTCTCTTTTTCCCATTGTCCCAAATGCCTTTCTTTCGTAATTATTCCAATTAACTCTCTTTCCGAATCATCGTCATTGACGCAGTTGCCCCGTTGTCTCTTTCTTAGTTGTTGCAATTATCCCACCTGTCTGCCTTTCTCAACTGCCGCAATTGCTTCAATTATATCTCTCCAAATTTTCGCAATTGTCCTATTTGTCGCAATTATCCAAATTGTAGCTTTTTCCAATTGTCACAATTGTCCCAAATATCATTTCTTTCCTAATTATCCCAAATGTCTCTCTTTCCCAATTGCCTCTCTCTCCCAATTCTCGCAATTGTCCCAGTTGCTGCAACAGTGCCAATTGTCTATATTTTCCAACTGTCTATCCCAATTGTCGTAATTGCCCCACTCGTCTCCCTTTCCCAATTATCGCCATTGTCCCAGTTGTCTTACTTTTCAAATTGCCGCAATTTTCTCAATTTTTTCTCTTTTCCAATTGTCCTGTTTGTCTCTCCCAATTGTCGCAATTATCCCAATTGTATCTCTTTCCCAATTGTCGCAGTTCTCTCTTCAAATCAAACCATGAATAATAGTTCGATGCAACAAAATGCATGACTAATGAACATATATATCAATGATACGTTGTTGCACCTTAAAATAAATAGAATAGTTCTTTGCATACGACAGCAACATTTGATCGATTCTGATCAGCAAAATAACACACCTTATTTCATTGCATATCTCAAAATCTTGATTAACTCACCAGTGTTTCCTTGTGACACACAAGGGACACAATCACAGAACAACTTTAGCCAATTTGCAACCAGTTGTTCCAAAGCCATAAATTATAACAAGAAAATATATACAAACATTGGTTTAAAATACTGTTTTAAATTCTATCGTAGTTTGTACGATGTTATGGAAATGTCTCATGATATAGTATCCAGATTATAGCTACATCCATTGTTAAAATTTAAACTAAACACCGTCAACTATCTACAAGCTACAGTAACAACAGCAAAACGTACACTATTTTAACATAGAATTGTTTGTTCTTGGCTTTTTATTAATTTATTACAGCAGTTATCGGCTAGATATCAGGCCTGAAGTTGCAATAGATCAGGCCATCTGTACAGTAAAATATTTTATCACTTGTTTTGCGGTTACCGTGCATAGACCGAAACAACAAAATTCGGCCTAGTTTTAATCTAGAAGTGGGCGTAGTCTAACAACTGCTTATGGGAAACGTGTATACAGATAAATGCGCTTAACATTATATCATGGGTATAATAATACAAGCATGATTATCAATCTTACGGTATTAAAAATTTACAAGTTTTGATTTCTTATTTTAGCACGTTTTATGGTGTATCTTTATGGTGTAGTATCTGTCGTAACCTGTTAATGATTCTTAAGTGACGGTTACCCTTGCCTACAACTCGAATAGGTATGTTGATGTGTCCAATTTTTAGTTCGTGGAGTCAAACATACTTTCTAAATGTTTGATATTACATAGCGTAAACCCACTGATTATATGTTATTGTTTTTAGGTTGTATTGACCAACGTAGCACAATTATGCAGTTTAAAGATTTAAAAGGCAAAGTTGCAATAATAACCGGTAAGAAAGCCGTTTACAACATATTTTTTGTCATTACGTACTTGTCTATACTTGTCTTACATACTTGTATGCCTACGTAATTTATAAATACTATCTGTATCCAAACTAAAAAGTCCGTTTGTCGAAAACGTAGTCGTGATGGCGTACGATCGTGATTATAGTGATGGGCAATATATAAGTTTGAAGAGTGCACGTTCTTGAATTACGAATTAAAACTTTAGCAGGTCGCTAAATGTGCCGATGATAAAAATAATGCCACGTTACGATGTATTTCAAGCTCCATTTAAAATATTACTTAACTCTATTATCTTACATCTATAAACCTCGTTCCTCGAAGTCACATAAAAGAAATGTTAAGACAAAATACCGATCTATCTTTCGTAAAAATTACTTAGTGTAAAGCACAGGAGTCCACAAGGGTAGCCACTACGCGTCTGACTTTCTAAGTCATATTAGAAACCCCTGAGATTTCGCGCCAACCCCACGCGTCGAAGGTGGGTTGAAAATTTTAACAATGCTGAGGCAAAAGTGCAAAATTTATGGGAAAAATTTGCAAAAAATGAAGATACTTATGACGAAAAATTTAAAGAATGGGGAATAGCACAACTACCTTTCCTGAACCATTTACCTACTTCTTGAACTGACAAATCTTGGACATTTATCGTGTAAAGGTTGTGTTATTACACATTTTAAACATGACACGTTAATACATATATATAATATAACTAGAGTGTTTTATTACCGGCTTGTTATATATATATAGTTTAATGAATATATTGAACCTGAAAATATATGTTTTCAGGTTCGAGTTCCGGAATTGGAGCTTCAGCAGCGGAGCATTTGGCCGAATATGGATGCAGCGTTGTGCTATGCGGTCGCAACAAGGAATCGTTGGCAAATGTGAAAGATAAATGTGTCGCTAAAGGACTGTCTGAAAAACAGGTACTACATACGTATATACCTATCACGTAACTAGGTGGGAACATTTAGGGTAGTTAAAATTGAATTTTACAAAATTTATCTTAAGATGTGCGCACTTAGAGATGAATTCTCTTACTCAGTTAATTCATCCCACCGCGGCACTAAAACACGTGTCTAGAAACATCCAAACCACAAGTTGATTTGCGGCGTCATGGTACATGTTTAAAATGTAAAAATCAATTTTTGGCTTTGTAGAGCAAAGACAATCGTTTCTTCTGACAATTTTTGTCTATGCTGATTTATAAGTTGAAGATTTGGCAAGGCCTGTCACGGGCCAGCATATGGCAAAATAGCGGTCCTGCCTGATCATGGTAATGGTTACTTCAGCTGCAGACTATGACAAAGCCAATATTGATGCACAAATCTCATGATTAATAATAGCAATACATTCAGTCATTAACCCTTTACTTCATGAATAGGTTTGCATTTTGACTGGCGTTGAACATTGTTTAAATGTATTGATGGTGAATAAACAACAGTCGTCTGGATCAGTATCACGGTCACTGACCATTACGCTACCATGGAGCTGTTGCTCGGGCTTAAGGATCCTCACAACGCGAACGAATAACAACACCTAGCAACACCAACAAATAGATTATGTACGCGGTTACTTTGTATGTAAAGTTTTACTTGCATATTTATGTATCTATTTTGATATATTGTCTCACAGTGGCGTAGCTTCGTTTAAGTTAATTATACATCAGTGGAACTGTGCATTAATTATCTTGAAGTGTACCCGGCTCATCTCCTGGTGATCATTGTTTAGAATTATGATATCGACTTAGTCAAGATTTCGTAAATAATGGAAATACAAACGAGCATTTACGTAATATAATGACGCGGAAAATCCATAAATCAAAAATATATCATAGGAAACTTTAATTCTAAACTGAATTGTAAAACATATTCAACATTAAGCTCATTATATGTAATTCCGATACATTATTAAGGAAGGTACATGTTTTTGTGCCTAGCGATAAAGTTTTTTATTGCCATAATATCATGAAATGAAGTATCTACAAAAGTAAGAAGAACATACCGCTGATTTTTAGTGCTCCGCGTAGAATAAGCTAGAAGTATTTACTGAATGAAAAGGCTTAAAATTTTCAAAACCAATATCCGTTGAATTTTGTTGCTTGCCAGATTCCACAATTCTACAATTTTATCGATACGCTCTGTACTTAGTTTTAGGTACTTGTCATGCCAGGAGAAGTTACCGATGAAAAATACTTGGGGACGCTAGTTAGTGAAACCATCAAGGCCTTTGGAAAACTTAATATTCTGGTAAGAAAACTTCAAATATAAAAAAACTGATTACCGAACTTTAGATTGAAGCGAATTTTCATTTTATAAAATTCCAATGATATTTGATGTGCTTTAATAGTTACAATATTTTTCATTATGCGTAACGTCTATTTATGACATTTACACTTTTGGACAAAAGTAAAGGGAAATCACTCGCCAGTGAGGAGAGAATAAAAATGGAGTGGCTTGCAAGTTGCATGCGAGTGAAATGCGTAAGCGAGAGTTTTTGATAAAATTATGTATAAGTGTATGATATTTGGTCAAGGAGGAACCTTGCGTTTGTAGCCGCTAGGCGCCCACAGAACTTTAGACTCCAAAGAAGGGGCTGTGGCACCTGAAAAACTACCACATCATCGGATAAGAGAAATTGCGTGCGTATGACCGATTTTCATACTCATTTACAAAATTTTATAATGAATTCTTGCTGTAATTAATCTAATTAACAATTCGGTGAGCTGCTATAGGTTAAATATCTTAAAATATAAGTGATCATGAGGGTATAAAAATGCAAGCAGTAATAATTAAAGCACTGAATTTATTGTGAGTAATTTGTGAGTGAAATGTAATGACAATGCGAGTGTACTGCGAGTGTAAAACGAGCGAAATACAGCTTCAGAGTGAAATGCTCGCGAGTAGCCCTTATATATGTATTGATATTGAACCTTACATTTCACGCATACTATATTCCTGCGTTAGTTTACTAAACGCTGGAGTTATGTAGTGTACTTCTGCTGATATTACATTGCATGAACAACAAGTGTTTTGGCAGTGCACAGCCGAATTCCATCTTTATAAAGCACCGACGTTCTAAATACGTTACTTGCCTTAGTGATACAACAAAAGTAATCTAAGAATAAACAATTGTAACTTAATATGTCTAGGTCAACAATGCCGGCATGGCGTCGTTCAAGACCGCTGCACAATCCACAATGGCCGATTTTGATCAAGTGATGAATGTCAATCTTCGCTCTGCTGTTTTGCTTACGACACTGTGTCTTCCACACTTAATTTGATCAAAAGGTAAGTGGGTTTCATATGTTTTTAAATATCTCGTTGTAGATATATGTATGGAATAGACCCGTCTGTAAAACTAACTGGTAAGCATTGACACGTATCAATAGAAATTAGCCTAGCTTCAGTCTGTTAGAATGATTTGACATATATCTTATCGATTGTCAGCCCCATTGCACGGATCTAGGCACGCAACAGAATACGTTTAGGTGACTGCAAAGCGTGACCTCACGCAGATTTTGGTCTTAATATTGTCGGTCTGAGTCGTGAAATAGTCTTTAACATACGGCTTGAGTATACACCAATAAAATTTTTGTAATCACGTTGCGGAATCATATTCTTTTGCAATCATATTTGCTGAAGCACATTTTGAACAGTGGATATTGTTATTAGTTGCATTTTTAACGATACATGCTTTGCTTCTAGTTATTTCGTTTCGTATTCAAGAAATAAGTAATAGTTGTAGCACAGCTATCGTGCGGTAAGTGATTTGTACGCACGGTTGTGACGAGTTCAGACGAGTGCGTCAGCACGAGTTTGAACGAGTTAAACAACACAACCGTGCGTACAAATCACTTGACGCACGCCTGGCTGTGCTACAACTGACTTGTAATACAGCTAGTTTAGCTAACCGAGCGTTAAGTCAAATTGATGCACGGCCTTAACCATATAAGCTGTGTTACAACTGCTGTTAGTCTTTAATATAGTGAAATGATACATCACATACGTTGTTATTTAATCCAAATATGTATATACATATAAGTATATGTAATGTACATACATAGATATGTATATATATTTATATTTTCATGTTAATATGTATATATATTATGTACATACCTTACGTGAGTGTAAAATCTGTTGTAGGGTCTATTGTAATGGTGTCTACGATCGGAGCTTTGCTTAATGTAAGTCTTAAACAAACGACAAATATTAATGACTGAAACTAATTATTATAGCTGGGTATACGCGCGGTAGTTAATATGACAATCATTCACACTATGTACGTTTTCCTGGAATACTTGGCTCACACAGAACTATCTAATACAGTCGAAATGTCGACGGCGTAAGCATCTGCATGTTATTAATATTGAGGGCAGTTTTTTTCAATTATATCTTCTTGAATAACATCTTTTAAACGTTTTGATTGTAGTTTTGCAACTTTATTACGATAGTTATACTAAATTACATAACTAGCTTTTCAGTCTTTTTAGTTATAGTATACATCAACAAAACGACAATAAAACGCCTAAAATCAGAAAAGCCTCTAAAACTGATATAGACAGGGGTTAGCTTATCCACAAATACGCACTTATGCGTACTTTGACCGTCTGCTAAAAAGGGTTGACTAATCAGCTATTTCGGAGGGAGCCAACATTTTCATAGTTTGCCTTTTTTCGATTTTATGTTCTAACGAGTCAAAAGATTTGGTTCAAGTTTTGGTAGTCGATGCAGCGTGTGACAGATTATTCATTGCAATGATTTCATTATAGATAACAAAATGATCATAAATAAATAATTGAATGTGATTGATTAGGCAATTGTTACACTAAAAGATGTAGGCGCGCTACACCAAGTTGTGCTACATTGCGCTATAGCCGCAAAAACACTACCGGACATATTTGGCCTTGATCAGAAATGTGGTCACCTTGGTTATTCGAACCGAGGCACAGATTTTCGGTCAATTATAATGGTATTAAACAATTTTTTATAGTCTAGAGGGCGCGCATATTTTAGTATATGATGTATTGGTGTATACTGAGAAACCGAGCAGCATGGACACTCACCCTGCTTAACCAATTCCATGAGATGCAAATGTCGAATTAAGTTACAATGCCCCTTAGTATCCTCGTTAATTACATTGATATGTACTTGTTCAGTTCCAGAAGATATTGAGTTCGTTTTGGATTTACTCTGAGTAGAAAAACCATCGTTTGACTACATCCACTACCGCTGTTCCAGAATTTGACACCATTACTATGTGTTCATATCTGATCCTCACGCATTACTAATGCAGCTAGGATACCATTCTTAGGCTCAGATCATGCAGCTCCTCTTGACGAGCTTTCCTTAGCCACGTGGCCGGTCTGCTGGTTCTTTTTTAATGATGTACATATCGCCCGAGACCAAGACCAGTTCAACATAACTAAGCGTAGGTAAAGATTACAGCAATCTCCTGCAGTTTGCTGTAGTACTTGCATAAGACCCATCATTTGTAATGCATCTGATAGCAGCTACGCTGTTGCTCAGAATAGCAATGCGTTTTTCATTACTTCTGTGTGTCGTAAATAGGAGACTCCTCAGTTGTAGCACGAACTTCGCCTTATAAACCTTGGTTTGAGCTTCCAGCGAAATTGTCGTATTAACCAAGCTGCACCAAAGTAACTCACGAATGTCACAAATCCGCATCAGCTGTCCACGTAACAAATGAACACGTCGTGACACGTGACTGTTATACTGACGTAGGTCAATCAGAATTGAACAGCAGGAAAATTCGAAGATTCAAGAACAATATTATGGGCTATATATACTCTTGACTGAGAGGCAAGGAAATCAGTTAGTTTTGTCGTCATGCTCCTCATGATTTTGCTTTCACTGTTTTCTATCGCATGCTTGCAACGAATCACTGTTTATTAACGAGTTTCCGCTCTTAATTAGTTTTCATTTTGGTTTACAATGTTGAACCAGACGCTTCTATCACGCGGTGCCCGCTCTTTCAAGCTTTACCGATCCTCGTTGGGCTTTCTCTGGCGATCCTCAAGTCCCCAGCCGTTTCCTCCTCGACGGTTCTAGGTGCATTCACGATCCCCGGGGCTTCTCGATTCGAGATGACCTGGTCCTTAGCGGAAGCCTGGTTGGTTCAAACGGTCGCAAGGGGTCCTACAACCGTTTCAAACGACCGCAACGGTATGCGCTCTCCTCAGGCACGGTCAATCCTGATTACCCCGATTTCCCCGATTTCGCATTACCCGGTGCGATGGGTCACGGCCTCTATCGGCGCCAAGCAACAAGCCAAAAGACCATACTACTGATCGGCGGTAACGAACGTAACCCGGGGCCCATAAATCTGCCTCTGCAAAAGAAGGACACGCTGGCCGGGTGCTGCAGCTCGTTATCGCCAATTCGTTCGTTATGCCGCCAACCCGAGAGGAGATTATCACAGTGGTGATGCCATTCGGGCTTGACATCCCCCAGCTGGTGCACAGTCAATTCACAATGGCTCACTTCCAAGTCACCGCTGCATCGAGCCAAATCGAGCGTCCTCAAACGATCACTCGGTGGGCCAACTCAGCCATCTGCCGCAATTCAATCCCAAGACACCGCAGTCGTGGTTTAACCAGATCGAACAAATCTTCCGGTAAATCGACGACGGCCTCAAGAAGAGCAATGTCCTCCGGGTCATCGACAATGCACTGATCCACGAGTCAGCGGTCGGCCTCAGCGGGGTACAGTGAAATCAAGCGGACACTGATCAACTACTGCTCCGACAGTGCCAACCGACGACTTCTCAAGCTTCTAGCAGAGAAGGACCTCAACGGCCGCAAACCGTCAAGCGCTGTTTGCGAATCGCTCGAACTGGTCCCGAGCATTCAAGACATTAACATATAGTCATTAACATACAGGCGGAACATCAATCAATGTTTTCTAAATGTAGATTCAGTAAAATTAAATTCGTTCAAAAGTACTCATGTTACAACTGTGTTCATATTTTTAACATAAAATAGATAAAAAAATAGCTATCCACAAATAAATAAGCAAGGCGTTAAATTTGATTCTGCCCAAAGGGTTTTAGGAATGTCATGGTTAACGCTTTGAATCTTTGACGAAGCCAATCCGATGACCCATTTATATACTTATCACTCACTGGGTATTAAAATAGGTAAAATTATTATAATTTTTTCTTACTCTGCGTGCATTATGAAACTTGCATTAGCTAGTTAGCCAAATATATACATATATGTAAACTTACTAAAATGGTTCAAGGAGTAAACCAGTTCAAACCTGTAGATACTAGTTTATTATGGATAAAGCTACGAAGAAATACTAAAAGCAATGAATAAGAACTGCTTAGATGCATATGTAGTATTTGAATACTAGATTTGTTTTATATAACTGTATCACTGATGGCAGTAGGCATTAAGCGTGGTATAGCCTAGTCAAATCTGATGTGATCGGAAAAGGTTTTATGCTCGTATAAAAATTCGTCAATTTTGTATACAAACCTAATCTTGCTGCCACATTGTTTTTCATTTTGCAAGACTGTGCATTAAAAGTTTGCGGCTTGCTTTGCAGCCCTGTATTGGTCATAACGGAGTGTGTGACTGCTATAATCCGGTAATAAACTGAATGTGGCATTCTGCAAACGTCTCGGATTCACCCGACCACATTGAAACCTCAACGTAAACCAATCACAGTTATGCATGTTCTTAAAAATAAAGTTATCAAAGCTTACCACGGTTTTATATTCGCAGATGTAGTAAACTTGATATAATACCTTTTATTTGTAGTACGTTTATACAAATTGTTTGCGAGTCAACAGCTTCATTATGATCTCGCCTTGACAGTGTTAGTGGGCACGACTTGTTCAGCCGTCAGGTGATTGATATCGACACTGTTTTAGACCCAATTATTGCTGGGATCCTTGCGAGGAAGCAAAGTATTATCAGCCAAACCATAAGATAATGTCAGTTTAACGGTTGACTCGAAGTTTTCAAATTCCAAAGCTGGCTGAAACTTTTTACAACGTGTTCATTGTTTGTTATGCTATCAATGCCACCGACAATAAAAATTTGTGGTGCAACCCTAACGTATCTGTGGCTTCTGCTGTGACATATCTCTCAAAGAAGATAAAATATCTCGGGTTCAAACAAATTCTATCCCATATCACAGGAGTTCCAAACAAGGAAGTTTGTTGGTCTTAGCTTTATTGTAACCTTCAAGATATTTTCTGTATTTTGAAAACACTTACAAATTATCTAGTATTAATTAATTTTCTGTTTGAATCATAATTATTTTCAGCTCGCTCAGCTTTGCTACTACACAACATCAAAGGCCTGTATGTCACAATTTGGAAGATTGCTTGCAATTGAACTGGCCGACGATGGTGTTCGTGTTAATATTGTCAAGTAATTAAAATAGATTTAATACAATACAGAGATCATCATTTTAAACTATCTATAAGCAACTTTTCCTTCGGCAAGCCCACAATCTATTGAAATTTCTAATATGTAGCAATATTATGAAGGCAGAAGATTTCAAGGCGAATCTCGAACGCTCAAGATCCGAGGTCCCAGTGGTAGTAGCCTGGACATCGGGTGAGGGGTTTGATTCGGCCTACCGGGAGGGTCAAGCGGTTAACGGCGTGTGGGTGGGGGCAGTACAGTATGTGAATTCTGTGGTGGTAGGAGGACGGGTTGCGATGTCCAGTGCATCTATCGGTTCGGTACCTGCCGCACCGCCGCGAGGATTGAAGCATCAGCCAGACGAAGGGCGCGCTGAGAGGGAGATTGAGCCGCCTTAGAGGGTTCACCCTGCCATTCCACGAGCAGCATCAATTAGTGATACCAAGATAAAGACGGTGTAAACAATGCCGGCATCCACCAACTATGATTCCCCACAATGACCGCAGTAAATAATGCTTACGGTCAAAATTCAACACAGATTATACATAGTACAGGCATAAAAGACAACAAACTGCTCCTGGTTGTCACACACACTAATGAAAAATAAGAAGATCAGACAATGAAGCAAAGGCGAACTCAGATCTGACGTCATTGGTGTACCACATCCACATGAAACTATAAATCTTTTAGATATGTACCTATCGCCTATCCTTGAAAATCACTACTGATTGAGCTTATACTTTTCAGACATGCCCACTTCCTAGTTACTGTCTAATTAAATTTCAATAAAGGCAGTGGTTATCCTTACAGTGATTGGGGGCAATACACGTTTAATAAAAGATTTATACGACTCTTATGTAATTCTTTGAATGTACGTAGTGCCAAAGACCAGACGTCACGTTGAGCGATGTAACACTTAATCGAATTGCATGTCATAGGTGCCCAAAGATCCGTCGGTTTATGGGGTAGATGGTTTCCGCGGAGCGTGCTCGGAGAATGAGTGCCAATTATCAGGGTAACCAATAATTTTATCATTGTCCCCCATTTCTCTTCATAATTTTCTCATTTTCCCAAGTTTTCTTCATAATTTTGTAATTTTGCTCATGACTGCTAAAATTTTTCGCGAGCCCTCGGCACAGAGGAGATGACATTCTGAACCTCAGGCTGGTGGGTAATTATTTTAAATTTGAAATCAGAACATAGCAGCCAAAGACGTTTTAAGTAGATAACCGTGGCAGACACCGTCTAAAAATTTGATATTGACACATGGTGTGGCTGACACCCTGTTAGAAATACACCCTGCGGTATTGGAATGACTATATAGATATATAAGGCAATATTGGTAACAGTACAAACTACAGGTAAAGTAATTTACCTCTTCAACTCTCGACTTTAGTTTATTCGTTCAAAGAGATCTTATATTCATAACCATAATTTTTTGTTATGGGTGCCATATCTATCATGTGAACGGCTGTTTAATAGCTTTAACAAATACCGTCCAAACAAGCAAACTACAGCAGCTAGCAGACACTAACCTAAATCGAATTTGATTTACAGGGTGGAGAACATCCTCGGTTTTTGGTTTCCTCTCGGTGTGACTTACACCGTTTGTACGGTATGGTTTTGGGTGCTGTGGGCAATTAGTTCCAGATGGCGGAGACATTGTAAAGTAAATATTGCATACAGCAACAGTAAAATTTTCTGCAGCACCCATCAGCAATTCACAAAATAGAAGCTTATTTCTAGAAAGATAGAAAGATCGAACCGCGACTCAAGGTACAATTGTCAAACCCAAATCCGATCTTGAGTGTGTACCACATGCTTTAGACGTACCCATTCTTTAACCCTGTGTGCGGTCGCAGTGGCCGTTCAACAGCCGATAGTTATCAAAAAACCATGCAGTTTCAGAAATTGTACACCGCAGTATCGACCTTCTCACAGTCCTGGGCGAACTTAGGTTACTCTGAAATCCAGCCTCGGCATACTGCTGTCGGTTGTACAAATGCAGCTCTGCAAGAAGCCGCGCCAAGACGATAACTATCGAAAACAGGTGCGACGGCTGGATGCGTGTGTCACAAAGAAAACAGAAAGACTTAGCGGAGGCTCAGCTGAACTTCGAGAAACACTTAAGAATAGCTTGGACCACGACATCAAGGAGTCGGTCGAAGATAAGCTTAGTGCATTCGCAATTTGCATGAAAGCTTGAACCAAGTGGTGTTAGTACGTTACTAACGTAGTGATCTGACTGTGTTCTTAACCGAGGGAAGATTCCAATGCAGGGGAAGATCCGCGATAGCGTAAGGATAGCATTAGGAGTACTTTGTTTTGTAGACCGCACAAGTTCTGGAAGCGAAAATATTTCAATCAATCCTTACACCAGAATCCCCAATTGGAAACACTCGTCGACTATGATATTAACCTCAAGAAGTTTGTAAATTTATTTCTCTATTGTTCACAACAAATTAGGTAAGAGTGATGAAAGCGGTCAAAAGATTTGTAAATGATAAAGCATCTGGTGAGCACGCAGTACCTCCGGAAGGCTTCATAATTTAAAGCATCCCGACCAACATGCTTTACGCAATAACACAGCAATATCAGGTCCAACAAGTAGAGAACGATAGTTATCATTCAGTTCCACAGGAAGAATGAAAAATATGTCTTCTCCAATTATTGCGGCATATAAATGCTTAAAATTACCTTCAAGACTTTGGTAGCAGTCATCTGCTACAGATTCAAGCAATGTAGTGAAGTGTTGGAACAAGAATATCAACACTGCATCCAATCTGGACGCCACACCGTTGACAAAATGGTAAGCATGACAATGCTGCTTTATAGTTTGCGGTAGTATTGCTGACTAATCACTATCACCTTCAAGGAATTCGAAACCGTGTTCGAATGGGCCCACTGAAATAATGTATACAGGATTCTGGAAACTAGTACAGCATGGGTTCGTTTCTCTTAGGCGCTCTTTGCGGCTCGCGCACTTTGCGGCAAACAGCACACGTTCATAAAGTTCTAGGTAAAATCTGGGATGACGCAAGGCTCAATGTTGTCACCATATTTTTCAAATCTCGCCTTTTTTTGGGGTCATGGAACCCGCCCTAACTTATCACCATGGTGTTGTATTCGTCACGACTAACGACATAGCGATATCATTTTTATCTATTAACAAGCTGCAATTGTTGCTCAATGAAGCTGACATACCGCAAATCCCATCGGACCGATCATCAGCTCTCATAAGGCCAAAGTCACGACCTGCCACCTTAAAACGCATGACGATATATTGCTCAACGTTTCCGTAGTATATCACGACCAGGTCAGCCACCGGGCAGCATCTTGACAGCGTCTGGGGACTTCGATGCCAATATATCTAACCGCATCAGCTGGGTCAGGTAGGCATTTGCTAGATTCTCGCATATGGTTCAGTTACCAGACTTGACCTACTCAAAGAAAATGGTATATACTCGTAACTGTTTCTCATCGGTTAATACGTCTGCTGACTTTTACAATAAAACCAATTATACTGCAGGAAATTAAACTATTAGAAACCTTCTGGCGTCCGGATGCTCGGAGTGACTAACGACCACATCATTATTGAAGAACTGTACCATAAAACTGTCGTAACATCAAATTCCAGCAACGCTGAAAACTAAGTGATTGCGAGTCTTCAAAGGTGTTCTTAGGATGACTGACAGTAGGATCGTAAAAAAACTAGCAAGTAAGTACAACACCACAAGAGCAGGAATTCAGTCCCTGCAGAAGAACACACGAAAGCTCTCGACAGAATGTCAATAGTATTTTTGGAAATCTCCCGCTAGGCATATAGTTACACGGCCCGATGGCATACATCTGGCAAGTTTCTACAACCAGGAACGAATGTAGACGTGTGAGGAAGGCACCCTGCAACAGCAATTGTTCAGTAAATGGCGATTATCAACAGTACCCGAATTAATGTTTGGCATTACCTAGGGCCTATGGTACGCCCAACGGTACCAACTCTAAAACCTGTAGATGCTCGGAGACTATTGATGCAAAAAGATTTAAGAGATAAAAATCTTCAATTAAGTGTTGCTTAGAAAACAAAGGTGTAAAAATATCAGACTGTGTTCTCTTAAAACTAAAGAAGCGTGACATTAAAACCATCGCATCGTCCGGCAACACACAAGTCAGATAAAAATACCATTGGATTGTATTACCAGCATTACTAGTCGGCGTTGGTTACAGGGAAGTCTTTCTGCTCCTGTGGTAAACCATGGCGATAGTAAACCATAACTTTGTCTGTTGTATCTACCTCGCAGTGCCTTAGGAACATGACAATGTGCTGTGCCATATAAAATACTGTTACAAGTATAAATAAGTTTGAAAGCAGTTATACACTGGCGACACATTATTATCTTAATTCTAGTATATACTGTATAATTAAAAAATGTTAGTATGCTTCGAGAAGAGGAAAACGTCTATGATTGCTAAAGGCTTGTTGTAGGCTATTACTATTGAAGTTTAGCCACTGCATCTGACAAAATGGTAGAACTAACATCCTGCGCATTAAAAACTAGAGCCTGTGAAAACACTTTTAGAGCAAATTTGATTTCTTGAGTGATGACTACAGTTTCTTTTGTGTTTGTGTGTTCAACAGATTAAACATTGCGGCGAAATTCTATAAAATAATTGATACCTTAAAAGCGTTTAAACTGTTTGTCCTACAACTTTACATTAATAATCTTACGCTGGAATAAACCTAAAACTTCAATAGAGGTATTAATAATTAATAGAGGATTTAATAATGGAGTTTTTGGTAGCAAGACAACAGAGTGATTAATTTTATATTGACACCAACTTCAACAAATCGAATAGGGTCAACACTGGAAAGCCGACCTGGAGGCATCAAAAATTTTCTTGCGTCAGCTAAGACATTACGTTATTGCGCACGTACAGAATTATTTCATTCGTTTACAAACCCATACGAAATAGTCCAAATAAATAAATCTTTAGAGCGTGTGATAATTATAATTAAAATATCAACCTACTACTATTTCTTAAGGTGCTGAGGTACTTATAAAAAGTATTGTCTGGACGTGATATGTTTGCTTTATGACGACAAGATACGTCACACCAGCAAACTGGCATATTGATCTAGGTGAGCAATGTGCCGTAAAAATTTAGAATCAATTACTTCAGCAGGATTAGAGGTAATGGATTTGGATAACCAAGAATAAATTTCAGTCAATCTTGGAATCGACAGTTTGTCGTACTAGTCTGGTTTAGAATACATTACGCCTTTACAGGCACCTCTATAATTTTTAGTATAAAAAACCTATGTCGACAGGGATCAGAAGACAGCTGTTTGCATACTAGCAGCGTTGAGACGAATATTCTCGTGACCGACAAACGGTTCACGCAAATGATGTACCATTAAACCATATATTATCACTTTTACGATTTTTACTAACATTGTGTAGAAGCCAACATAGTTCTGGTTTCAACTGCATCAACAGCTATGTATCAGTTTTGTTTCGCCTACAGTGTGGACGGATGAATCCGAGATATATACCGCGCGTCACTATTAATTCGACTCCAGTTTTCGAATTTATAAAAATGCTCCCGTTATAACTGCAGCAGTAGCAATGTACAATATAGTTCAAACTCATAGAGCACAATCTATGTACCAAAAGGTGAAAGCAATGCCACGTCCTGTCGTTCACATCAACTAAACCTACTGCATATATATTAATGATTCGTCATGCAACAATCAATGTTAAACGAAAAAATGCTGGAAATGAACAAATTTCAACCTTAATATCAGAATTCGTCTCCAAAAAACTACCCGTTCAGTACTATGCGCAGAAAGAAACACGTTTTCGTAATTTTGAAACGCAATCTCGGGTTACGTTTCTAACCACAGGAAAGGGACGACGTAATCAATGTTGTTAACTTATCATGTCCCCATAATTATTATCATACAATTGACGGATTTATGTAAATTGATCTATTTTTCGATTTACTAATATTACTCCATATACGGTTGTACTGCTAAATGTTTGACACAATATAATAATATCCCAACCAGTCATTGCCGCCTATGCGTTGTCACCATATATAGTTTGAAATATCAATTTTGCACCTTTTTGTCACTTTTTAGTACTTGAAACGTAAACTATAAATGAGCTGGCTATGTCATATTCAAATATACCATTCGAGAGATCAAAATAAAGTAGTTTTTCTAATATTACGTTTAAAAGAACCAATTCTACAAATTTTAGTATTAAATAAATTTATATTTTAGCCCTGGCTATGTCCGGACAAATATATTTCAAGAACCAGGCGTGCAGGAGGTAAGTACTCCGAATTATCGTATTATATATTCGTTATAAAACGGGTTTGTTTAGTATCAAATTGATTATTAATTTGTTGTAAGAAAATGAACCGTTGTAGGCAAATAACTATTCGTGGCTTACTGCAGAAAATTGTGAACAATTGTGTTTACCGATAATAGAAAAGTTTAACTTTTTAAAGTCAACAGGCAGGCAGTTTTTTGGCTAGTATTTTAATTAAACAGTGTGTACAATGTAACGTCTCAACAACAACAATGATCAGAAGTAATCAAAGTGTAGGCATGCAAATAGGGAGAGAGGAAGATTATCCTCCCTGAACCTCAAAACCCCCCTCGGGGCGTCGTCGATCCCTCCCGTTGAGGTATTATTTAAATTTTCACAGGAATATCCACCTTTCTTTTCCTTGTTAACAAATCAGAAACAAATTTGCTTGCACGATATTTCAGAGAAACTTTGTTCTTGCAGATCGCCAATGCATTTGTCGATACAGTAACCATCGATAGCACTGATCTGTAATAACTGGTTGCTGTGGTGAATTCAGAACTACACAGAACTGTAGTAGATTGTGCACTCAGTGAATAGGCTGGAGACCTGGATTCAAAGACACGTGATTAGATATTAACGGCGCATTTAACTCGCTAGTTAAATTCCTGTTCGTCTAGAAATTTTGTTCTATAAGTGTCACGGCAGCATTACACCGACAAACCACAAATTTCCAGCTTGAAATAAAAAACTGCTAATATAGATATAACATATTATCCACTTTATTATCAGCTCTATATCAGCATGACACTTCAAAAGTCAAGAAAGATTAGACTTGTTTGAATTCTACCAATGTCAGATAGTAGTATCAGACTCCTGTGGCGTTTGTATGTATTTGCAAATCGTTGTGTATAAACTTGGCGGTACAGCGTTTCGTCCAAAATTTTCCGCTATGAACATAAAGCTAAAAACAGTTTGGTTTGACTGGCGGATTTATAAACCTAACCTGTCTAAAAAATAACGTATATATAAATTACCTCTCAAGCATTTCAATATATAAAATCATCAAAAATATCTATTTACGTGTGTGTCGTGAGACAAATTTATCGATCGTGCTGCCGTGAAGACAAATAGTCGAATCTGTATTTACTGATCTCGCTAGCAAAATCCAAATATTGTATATTTTGAAAGTTACGAAGCTAGGACTACGGCATCACGCTCTTCGTTATTGTTGCTATATATTAGAGTAGCTTCGTACGTGTTGCTATGTATTAGAGTAGACATAGTTACTCCCGCCGTTATAGTCGAATCTGTATTTACTGATCTCGCTAGCAAAATCCAAATATTGTATATTTTGAAAGTTACGAAGCTAGGACTACGGCATCACGCTCTTCGTTATTGTTGCTATATATTAGAGTAGCTTCGTACGTGTTGCTATGTATTAGAGTAGACATAGTTACTCCCGCCGTTATAGTCGAATCTGTATTTACTGATCTCGCTAGCAAAATCCAAATATTGTAATTTTAAAAGTTACGAAGCTAGGACTACGGCATCACGCTCTTCGTACGTGTTGCTATGTATAAATTTATTACAGCTTTTTGCCCGAGGGATTTTATTTCTGAAACATATTTGTATGCGCAAATTTTTAGTACACCAATGATGGTAGTTTGGTAGTCTAGAAGAGTCTGCCTACCTGCATATCAAATTGCGCTACAAATGAAAATATATTATGCTAGAGTTCGTTCTCGCGTTCAAATTTTAAACTAAAAATTTGAGCTAAAAATTTGATCAAACTTTGAAAAGAATTTGGCTAAAATCAAGGTGAGTGGCGTAATAGGCAGCGGCGATTCGATGTACTAACTCTGAGCCACAGCCTAAGCTATGGTCCATATATGAGCCATATATTAAAAACATAAGACTAAGAAGGTGGAGGAGCAGGGAGAGCCGCTGCCGCCCTTCAAACCATCCCGCACTGAGTCGTTCTTTTGGAGGATATAACAACGCCCCCTCTTGGCACAGCAAAATTTTAACAAACTTTGATGTAACTTGTAGTTGAAACTTTGAAAACTCCTGGTTCTTCAGAATTTAGATGAACGAGTTTCAATATTTTCATTTAAAAATTTGTTAATATTTGTTCTCGCAATGTTTTGTTCAAAACTTTATTAGGATTTACATTTTCAAATCCATAAAAAAATTACTAAAAATTAAGCAAAAGTACATTCAAATTTTGATAAAACTTTTATTGAATTTTTTATCAAGTTTTTATTTGACAATTTCACTGTGAAATTACACAGAGGCGGAAAAATAGACAAATATGTGTTTTATGTAATTTGCGATAGAAATCTATATTGAAAAGTATGTATTTTAGAAAATTGAAAGTAATGTGGATAAAACTATTCCGCTTAAATTCGGTGGTGAACCATTCGACATTGCAAAGGCTATCATGTTTTTGGCATCTGATGAGTCAAGGTATATGACTGGAGCAAGTGTTGTCGTTGACGGTGGCAGCGTTCTTTGTACCGCGTCCAACATGGGAAAATAGCAAGTCTACAACCAGCACATTCGAACGTTCGTTTATCATCATTTACGGACTTAAAAACTTCCGAATAAAGTCAAACCATTAAAAAACTAATTAATTGGTAGGTGAATGCAAGAGAAGTGAAAAACGCAACATGCAACGGTTGCTACATTTAATTATTTCACAGCCGACATTTTTGTAACGTTTTGCGTTCAATGAAGTTGCATTGGTTATTAGCCTTCTCGCGCATATGTTGCAACAGAGTAAGTATTGTAATAATATGTTAGGCTGTTTACCAATAGCCGATTTCATACACATTGACTGTTTTTGCCGCATCCGCGGAATTAGAATCGATCATGTATTTAAAAAAGATTACATCACTACAGAAAATTCCTATCATGCAAACTTAAATATTAGAGATTTTAAGACCAAGTTAAGACCATTTTAAGACCAAGCAAGTTACACCAAATGAATTTAGAGTAATACTCTGCTGTCTTCTAACTACAACGAGTATGTTCAGTGATTTCCCATAAATTAATGTTTGGTCCAAGGCAAGCGGACGAACGTAGCTCTTGATACTGTAGAATAAGGCCTACGAAATGGATCGTAAGCGACCGCGTATTATTTAGTTCTTGTAAAAACATAAGAATGTCTGCAAGTCAAGAGCTTTGTTTGCGACGAACAAATACTCTGCACTAAGCCGAGTAATATTACGGCTTCCAGTTTGACAAGGGGCAGTTAATGTTAACAGATATCATCTATCCTTTAGAATATTATATTGGCTTTTCAATCTGACATTTATTTTTTTTCCAGATGATAACAGTATTTAAGCTAAGCGTTTATTTAATTGAGTGCGTCGCATAGTGTATGTTTGTAATCACAAACTTTATTCTTTCGTCTTTTGAGAATATATCCCTAAAATATCTGACTGAGTAACACGTCAATACCAACCAGAATCGAGTCTAAACATAGACGCTAGTTTGTTCAGCATTAAATAAATATACAGATTTGTTCGATTTATTTATTTATTAAAAGTTGTCAAAATTTAGTTGATTGCATAATTAGTATAATTAGTATTCTGTATGGTTTTGATCAAATATGTATTCAAAACATTGAATCATTTATGGCATAAACGTTTCATCATTCTACTTTATGTGCATTTACTGTTGATTATTTAACAATGTGGTTTTATAGTAAAATAATGAAATAGACGATTTTTGTGTATATGTCCTGTTTTTGTGAGCGATAATATTATATCCTTAATTAATTTATACGCATATACGCCACGAAATGAAACCATCCAAACACTTCATGTTCTGTCTAAATCAAATTCATTTTCTGTAAGCAGAAGTTGTGTTCATTTTACGATGTAAGGAATATATCAGCATAAATAACAATCGTGATGAAATGTTTTTCCAGTTGGCGTCACGTGGCATTGTTTTAATCTTTTGACTGAGTATGAAATTTAATCTCAGGGTTTGTGAAAAGTTCAACTGTTGTTGCCACAGAGCGTCTCGAGTTATACAATGAAATTTTCATTGGGTCTAGTGTTTTGTGCTAACGATATCATCATGTCCTTTACGAAGGTCTATCACTAGCCTATTTTCATAGCCATATATTTATTAAATATGCAATATATTATATTTTGTAATCTGATTAGCGATAAGTAGCACATGAGTTGTAATCCGCCAGCGCAGATTTGTAGGACGAGGGGTGCAGATATTCTTCGCTTTAGCAAAGCCGCAGTAGAATCCGACCTTCCGTATGACTAGCATGATATATAGCTAGTTTTTCATTTAGGCAAAGTGGTAAGTGCCAAACGACGAAATGACGTGGAAAGCAGCCGACCCAGAAGTCCGGCTGTAGTGGGATTCCAGTCTGCCTTTGGATCCGCAAGCATGCGCTCTAACCATTAAGCAATACTTTACTTAGCTTCGCAACAGTTATAAAGCCGCTATATTCGATATTTCGCAGATCTGAATATTACAATTAGAAAGAGGTTGCTCAGTGTGCGAATTCCTAACAAACGTAACATTTTCACTTTAAATATACCGACATAACGTTATAAAGGAAACGTTTAAAAATACAAAAGAAAAAGTGAATACCATATGGCCACGCCTAGCTATGTAATGAACACCATCCATATATTAACTACGAGAAGACTCTGCAATGTATGGTAATTTGTTAGCATTGTAGGCGTTTTATACATTTAGCTTAGACAAAGCGAAACGTGTTGATGACGGTGCTCTCTATATCGGGAAAATCAGCGAAGGCATCACCATGTTTTCAGCTATAACCGACCTTGTCTTAAGACCCCATATTGTCTTTCACCACCAAAATCCATCTCTTCGAGATGAAGGTCACCCCTTTTCAGCTATAACCTCCGATATGCTATTTAGCATTGTTCTTTAAATTTTGAGGGATATGGAGGCATTTTTGGGACATTTTTGCCTAAAACTTCGCATAATATACTAAACCTCATACGCCACAGCAGGGTAGTTTCTCCCGCTCTTTCCAAATGAGAAAATTTTACGGTTCTATCTATGTAGGGGGCTTTAGCAGGGAGCCCTAATTTAGGGGTCGAAAATTTTTAAAAAATGATGGTTTTGGTTTTTTTACAGTTTTGGCCATAACTTTTGATAGAATGGACCGAGATAGCTCAAATTTGGATATGCTATACAAAAGGCAAGGCCTATGTAATAATTTATGGAGATATCGGTAGGTCGCCGCAGTAATAATATATGGAGCACGAAATTGAAAAAGCAAGCGAAAATAGATATTTTTAAATTTTGCAAAATAGAGCTGATGTTTTGAGGGGTAACTTTTGACTTTGCGTATGGAAAAAATTAGCTTAGGGCGGTGTGGTCAACACTATTATTAGTTATAATTCTTCTCTGTAAAGCTGTTTGCTTAATCCAGAAACGGTGTATTTTAATTTTAGTGCACTAAGTGCCTAACGACAGTTACGAATAAAGTATATAGAGCAGTATTTGAAATCAAAGTCTAATCGATTGTAGAACAATATTTAATGCATAATTATTACAGAATTGATGTAACTATTGAATTTTGGGTCCTACACATCACGCACTCACGATCATTTTTCAAGTTACTTTTTAGTATAAGTTTTCGAGTAAATCTGGGACGATTTTTAAAAGGCTTAGTTTACTAGTGAAGCCAGTATGTGTTTCAACAACTAAATTACTAGAACAGATTTTTGTATTTTTGTCGGTTGGAACAAACTTCGGTCTATTTGACATTTAGTAACAAATGAGGACTAGTCATTCATATGGGGTAATTTTAGCCATTTCAGTTCATTTTTGTATAATTTCATAGGTAAATATTAGGAGGGCATCCCAATATTTAACAACTTGTAAAAATTTTAGCTCACTAAAGAAGTTGATTTGAGCAATGATGATTGAAAGTAAAGAATCGATTAACATTAGCAGGCCGCAAACGGGCTTTGTCAGAGAGGTCGGCTTGGCCCCGTTTAGTTGCGTACGTTTTTAGCCTTGTGGAATGATCCATTAAAGCTCCACAGGTGAGATTAAACCTCTAGGACTATTTATATATAATTATGTAATCGTCGGTCCATATCCGTCACTCAAGGAACACTAAAATTTATACATGAAATGGTTTGCACTATCTTGATGGCTACGGTCACTCTAACGCTCGCAAAGAAGCTGAAATTTTCACACTTATGCTCCGTATTTTGTAGCGTGGCTGATTTTTAGGTTTTCACTAAAAGCCCCACAGCTTGGCTTGCTGCTTTCAATTTCCACGACGTATCAGATTTTAATGAATTTTGCTCTTTTTGCCGTTCGTAACTTTGATTCCTCGACGAACTTGAGCCAAGCTCAAATCGTATAACTTTTGCGGTTATGTTTGTTTTGCTCTAAAATTTATGCCAGCAATACATTATGTTACGTATTCTTGGTTCAGTTACGTATTGCTACGATGGCATATGATGTGCGCCCCCATTGAAACACTCCATCTGTGCGACCGCTGGTTGAGGTCAGCGATTATTATTCCTGTGCGTTGTTCGGTCTAGATTCCGCCTTTCCAAAGCTGTAAACAAAACACTAAGTTATTATTTAACTAAGGCGAGTATCTGTTCTAATAATAAAAATTATACATATATTTATATATTTGTTCTAATAATAAAAATTATATATATATTTATATATTATATTATATATTATATATAACAATAATAAAAATAGTTTGGCAATGGTTATATATTTTATTTTATTTACACTGAAACGTTAATATTTATACGAGGGTTGTTTCTTTGCAAAACACAAGGCACGCAACACACAGTTGTACACAAAACACACATTTGTAATGTATTTTTATTTTATTTATTTATTTATTTTATATTCATTTTCACAATTGTAAAATTTTGGACAAAACAACCCATCTACAACACAATACGAAAATAATATACTCGTACTCAATTCTATAATATTATTGCAACGCGAACTTGCGTAAATTGTCAAAATCCTTATTTCGGTCCGCACCATTGCATGCCTGGTGAGGAAACACTCTGCTCTCGCTGTGGTATTATAGTTCCAAGCTCTTCGAAAAACTATAATATATATTTTTTAGTTTTTCATCAGCTCATAGTCAACGTTTTACGGCAGTAGCCGTAAATTCAGAAAGAGTATGCAAAGAGGAAAGTCTATACAGAAAGAGTATAATCAGAAAACTACTTTATTTTGCGTTTTTAAAAAATTTTTATATTTAATATTTTTACGCACTCTTCACGCCTTTCAAATTGATTCAATATAAAAATTTTTTTATGTAGAAAAAAAAACGAAAACTAGAAAAGACGTATATATAGGGAGTCACGAGGACAGGTAATGGGAGGCCTACGTCCCCACCCCCCCCCCCCCACCGTTTTTTTCAAACACCAAAACATTTTCAGTCCGCAAACGTGAGATCTATGTGGTGTTTAATCGCCCCTAAAAATGCGCGGGTACCACCATCCTGCTGCGCTAAGATTTCCTGACGAGGCGCAACCAACATCTTCCCCAGGAACATTATATATATGTCCTTTGACGCAATAAAGCTGTCCAAAGCAATACACGCTACATTATGAATGATTCTGGTCATGAAACATTATTGTCACTATACACACAGCACATATGGTCGGTCGTACAGTATGAAATGAAGATTTGTGATGTAATACAAGGGTGGCGTAACAATCGTCCTTTGTCCAAGCTTTTCAGCCGTTACGAGGTCCACGTACAGAGTTGTAAATGAATAAGCCACAAATGGTACCTCGTCAATTCTGGCTACGCCGGTGCAGCTTTTTCCTCAGTCCGCGGCCACTTGTCTGGTGCCTTCTCCTCCCTAGCTTATGACCACTCACTGGCATTTGGGCTATGTAATAGCTACAACGTGCTGTTTTTAAAGTTCGGACATTTGCTCGGCGTATTTCGGACAATTACTCGTGCTTTAGCAAATAAAGGTATATAATCAATAAAAAGATGACCCCAATACATCCAAGGATTCGAAAATTGATCCAACAACCAATTTGTTCATCCTAATATTATTGCATAGCACCAGCAGGAGAACAAAGCACCAGCAGGAGAACAAAGCTACCACAGAGAACAAAGCACCAGCAGGAGGAGAAGGCAATATCCTTAAAGATAGATATTAGATAAGTATATAACAAAATTCTCAGAAATCCATACAAATATAAACGCCCAATAAAATAAAAAAAAGACACACCAGCCGAGTTTATATACATATAACATTATTGGGAGCAATA
>JASANE010006833.1:0-10772 GCA_030248225.1 Trileptium ribeirensis
TCCCTTGGTTCAAAGGTGAATTCAAAGGTGAATACCGTATTTTCGCTCAAACCAACTTCACACTAGTTTTCAAATACAGTTATTCGAGCTCTCGTTACCAAAACGGCGGTACTTTCTTTCGTACCAATCTGTTTTTAACTCACCCTAGTGCTTCACCGGACTTTATTGCACAGTCTGACTTCCTCTAAAGCACAGTCTGACTCGTATCTTCACACACTTCGGCCACTGGTTGCGATAATTTTGACGACCCCCTATCTATATATAACTTTGGTTCTTAAAGTTATTTAAAGCTAACAAGTATTGTCCTATTTCTTAACCCTAAGTTATCACCGCTAATGTTTAAGAGTTATACTTGAGCGATTGTGGTTCCAATTTAGGTTACTTGTTACTTTTTTTAAAGCCCTTGTGGGTTGACACCGGACGGTAGCCACAATGCTATTATTTGAGTACCTGTACCTAGGCCTTAGATTTACTCTAGTAGTGCCAGTTATGTTAAAATTACTAAAACTGTACGGTAGCGGTCGACTGCTGTGCAGTTGAAGTTTCTCACTCCATACGTCCTACCGGAGGGGATTCGTATGGAGAGATTCCTGCTCGATGGACACCGGTCCAGAAACAATCGCAATTGGGAACTACGGTGGCTCGAGGAGGTAGTCGAATGCACGCCCCATACTCACCCGGTCTTCTCAAGAATAGTACTACGGATACTAGGGTCCGGACGGTTGCCACAGGGCACCCGTAGTACTACTAATTGATTCTGAACCCACCTTCACTCTGGCCCTGGAAGAACTCTCACGCGATACGGGTGCCTAAATTTGGTAGCTATTACTAACTAGTACTTCCTATTATCCACCGCTCTTACTAAGCCTTATCGCCACTACTCACCGTTTTTCTTGGGAAATTATTATTATTAAGTAAACAATACTTGGCTAAAGATACTTATATGTATTATCAATCGCAGCCATCCTAGATGCATTCGCGACTCGTTTCACTCCAACCAGTCCACTATATTTCCGAGGATTCTTTAAGCTCGAAATTAAAGAACGTTACGTGAAGAACTATCAGCAAGGAAACCCGAGTATAGGCGTTTCCTGATTTAAATTTGCTGGTCCACCTTTCCGTTTGGACAGTTACCGCACAATAATCAGACAAGAGGCCTCAGCACTTTCCTTCAACATACGCAAGATTTCTATCAACACACAAAGCCGTGATAAAACAGAAATCGAAAACAATGCTGTAGCTAGGTAACTAATTGATTAAATAATAAAACAATAAATTTCAGGTAATGCTCAACTCTTCCAGAAGCATGTAATGCATTTGCCGCGATCTAGACCAAGACTAACTAAAATGAAAAATTGAAAGTAAACTTAGACATCGCTAATAATTAAAACTAATGGAAATATGCTAATTACGACTGGGACTTAGATAAAATTTATAAAATTTTAGATTTTAAATTTAAACAAATTTGAGGGACCCATATAATAGATAAAAAATGAAAATTGGAATTTAAACCCCGGGAACCCTTGGTAGCCTACTAAACCCTAGACAACTGCCAAATCTTAGACAGCCACAACTGGACTAGAATGACGAAGTCAGTAGCTAAGTCATCATTCGATAAAAAAATCAATAAGAATTATTCAACACTATGCGTGTAATAAACAGTATCATTCAAGGCCGACAACCAATTTCAATCACACAACTCCAGAACTGCTAAAACTAAAAACGTAAATATAAATTATGTTTAGCTAATAAAATATACAGCATCGTAATATGTAAATTAGGTAAGTTAAAATTTGAAGAGATTAAGATTTTAAGAAACGAACTTTTAAAGAATGTCTTTGTGTGGGACCATTGAATAAATGAAAAATTAAAATATTCCAATTTTAAGGGTTCTGGATCCCGTTAGTTTAGGGAACACCGACAACTCCCGTTTTTCAGTCGCATTTAGTTTAATTAATATTTTAAATACACTAGCTATATGTGCACCCTGGATAAGCGCTATTATTGAAACTGCTTACGCGTTATTTTTGGTGTGAAGTACGACTTAGTATATTTCCAAAGATTCAAATGCAAGATTACGGTTTCCCACTATGCCAATATAAATTTTATTTGTAAAAGATGCATGCTGCCTCGCTCGCACTGTACTGAGCTCAATGTAAGGCTTCGTGTCCAATATAAGTCTTAGCCAGAATCAATGACTATGTTGCGGGCCTCGCCACACTAAACAAAACCTGTTCTGTTTTTCTAACCAACAGCGTCCAACCCCTACAAATGATATGGCTTAATCTTCGTATGTTCATGTCTAAACAAAATGTAGGGAACATAAACATACACAACTTAATGTGTCAATTGCAATTCAGGAACTGCAACATCATTCTAAATTTAATGATCGATGTTATTTATTAAAATATAATGTCATTTCAGTTAATAATCGCTTCACGCGCAGACCAATAACGAATCACGGCTTATCGACCAAAAATTGCAATGAAAATTAGAGGTGCTTAAGCAACGTAATGTAAATATTTCGCGTTGAACGTCGTCTATGATTAAGTGTTGAATGCAATTCACGATCATAGTTAATAAATCGAGGACCCGCTAATATCAGCGACAATGCGCTGTATTCGGTGTCGAACGACCATGTCCAATCCGACGTTAGTGCAAAAGATTCTGTCTGCTTGTACTGTATGCACGTTTGTGTGACTAAAACAATGCATTTGCCATATAGCGCTGATATCACTAGATGTTATATTAGCCATAGTCTTGGGTTTAATCTTAGTTTTCATTACCATGATAGTAAATTTATTCATTCATGCTCACGGTCCGAATTCTGAAAGGACCAGTACGTTCCTCAGGGGTCAGAGGTCTTACGCCTCCCTGGCGAGTAAGCCGATCGAAGCCGCGAAGGTGGTGAGATTGTAACAGCCCAAGTTTTTATAGAAATTTCAAGGCTTTTCAGCGAGGGTATAAAAAGGGGTCAACGTTGACCCGAAAGGACGGTTGGACACCGGTGGATCGTGATTCTTGCGTTCATTTGTGCATTTCTATCATTGTTGTGAAAAATAACTGCCTCTTCAATATATTGTGTGTGGATAATCACGCTCCACCAACCCGAGGGGCAAGGGATGATTCTTGCACCACAACGGAACTTTTTGGAACCGAACTGCAAGTTATACGGTCGATACCCAAACCCCCCCCAAACACACACCACCACACCACCCCCCCCCACCACACCCCCACACCCCCACCCCCCCCCGAGATGACGAAGCCGTTGTATTTTGCGTATAATCATGATAGTGTCTTAAGATATAGTGTGAGCGAGCACTCGGATGGGCCAGGGATAAATATTCACAATTCTATGTTCGATTTCACGATTTCGGTACCCTGAGGCCTATTCCGGTGCACGTGCCTAACATTAATACAGTGCTTTGTATATTGTAATGTGTGGTGTACGGCACGTGTCAGGGCATGGTGCACGGCTGTTATCGACAAGGGTTGAAATCTTTTCGTAATGGTCAAAAGGAATCAAACAACGGGCCTGTCATGACACCCCGAAGTAATAGTATGATGGCTAGATTAACATTTTAGTGGACATTTGGCAAAAAGGGATTTCAAGTCGGAGGAGATAAAATAAGAAGAAATTTGCTTGGAGCATCTTTTGCAAGGGCTGATTTAAATTTCAAATTTTGGGGCTTATTTATACTCCGGGTATAAAGGGGCCAAGGAGTTATCATTAGGGACCTTTAGAGTTTGTAAATCATGTTTTCGGTCAGCTCATCCTTTACCCATAAATACTTCTGAACCCTCAATCATAGGCGTCTAAACACCCAAACTTCAAAGTCTGAAATAACAACTTAACCAACTAAAACTCCCAAATTTTTAGGGCCCTGCACTCCCATCGGTTCTTTACTACCTATGTTGCGGAAACACGGGATTTCCCAACCCCGTGGGATCGGTCAGAATCCACCTAACTCACTTGGGACACAAACTTTTGTCGTGTTTCAGCATCTCAAACGGCCTGTAATAGGCCAGCCATAAAAGATACATCAAAATTTTCTTTTTATCAGTGGGCGACCAGCCAGGGCATGTACTTGGTCCAGCCCGCGGCCGACTACTGCCTCCCGTTATCCAGTAACGATAAAAACATCTTGAAATTTTACTATTCAAATCCGGCACCCTAGGCGCTGATGTAAATTTGTCAAATTAAAGCGCTGCACCGACCAGCGCGAGGTTTTTGCTAAACTTGGCATCCTTCGGCCATATAGTGCAAATTATAAGTTCTCCAGCCACACTGTATCAATGTAAAATAATATTTTCAGCTGCACAACATAAAAGTGATTGATGGTTGGCAGCGGCGGTGTTTTAAGTTCACACGCACATCGATCACAGCTATAAAGAGTCTGTTCAATATATAGATAAAATGTTTGATTAATCGTCATTGGAGTGTAGTTTGTAGAGGGCTTATTTACGCGAACTGTGTACGATCTGGTTTTTAACTGGTACCAGTAGAGATCAGGGCACCAAATCGTCAGGGGGAATCGACCAGGGTATAAAAGAAAATGGCACGACGCAGCGTCGAAGCCAGTCGAGATTTACGTTTGTAAGTTTTAGGGTTTTGTAAGTGGCGGTTGTCGCCGTTTGCTCTAGTTGAAGAGTTTAAAATTTTGCTCGCCTTATTTGGTTTTCTCGCTTCCTTTCCGCTGCCCAGGAATCTCTCTCGCTGTGTAAACACGGCTTAGGGTTCCTCCTGGTGTACTTTTCGTTTTCAAAATTCATTAGCAATGGCTGCTCTTGCGGGTGCTGCAGTGTACAATGGATGTTACGCGCGTCCGTAAGTGCATCCTCCGACAAAATCATAGAAATTGACAAATTAGTCGCTATAACGGTCCCACCCATGCTCGACTGGTTACCCGCTCCCCGGACCCTTTTTCATGTATTTTTCATACATTTCATGTATTGTTTAGTTCGTTAAAGCAATTGCATTATGAAAAGGCAAATTGCTTTTGGGAAGCAATTGCTTTTGGGCATCAGAAAATCATAGGCCCTAGGGATAATTTAGATCCGGAGACAGTCGCGCTTACCGTCGCGGTTTTACAGTGCCAATAAGCTCCAAATCAAATTAATCCGGCCAGTGCATGAATTTCCACGCAGTGCTAGCCGATGGGAGTTTAGGGTTTTTCTTCCTTGCAAAGCAATGGTGAAGCGCAGCTGTCTTCGCCAGCACTACAATTTTTGGAGTGACAAAGAGTAAACCTTCAATGGAAACGGAATAAAATTTCAGGTTGCCTAAAAAGTGAGGCCGGTAGTTTGCACAAGGCGACGCAAGCGCCAACGTCGGCAGTACTGAATTTCTTTTCATAGCTAAACGCGCGAAATAACAGGCGTAACACCCAAGCGGTGCAAATGGCTGCGGGTTGGAGAGAATAACGTTACGGTGGAGCCTGGAGAAGCTGGAGCTGCTTTAGGCTGGGACAGATCGCCCCGCTTACAACCCCAGCCCGTGTGTCGCTTTTTGCCGGTTTCAGAACAAGCCTGCTGCTCCCCAACCCAAAATTCTAATGAAACTATTTGGGACGGAGACTCTCTTTCCGTTCCTCACGGTAGGGATCTTCGTCAGATTCTCACTTTTAACAACAGATCGCCAGGAAGGCAGACAACGTCGCCCGGTTCGTCGGGAGGCGCGCCATTGGCTTCCTAGCCCCATTCTTGCTGCTAGCCTCCCACCTATCGTCGCTCGAATTACTTTTAACGCAAACTTAGGACATTATCGGGTGGCGACGGCAGGCCACGCTCAAGTAGCTCCAGACTCTTCAGCGTGGAATAAACGGCACGTTATAGGCTGGACTGATATGGTAAAAGGGTGATCACTCCAAGGATCAAAGAAATAAGCTTAACGTAGTCCGGAGACATCAAAATACTTAAGGAAAGTGGTGCTAAATTTTCTATGTTGCGTTTCAGTCCATGTAAAAAGGATCAGACCCAATTAAAAATTCGTCACCCAAATACTGTCGACAGGGAATCCTGCGCACTACGCTTGGGTTGGGTTCAATCAACCCATGACTTGGGTTTTTCGACCCACATAATTTTGTCACCTTTTTCGTTTTTACCATTGCATTGGTAACTTGTTTTAACCCAGCGATTTTTTCCAATTCATATATTTGTTAGTACATATATTTTGTGTTTTTCCTGGATGGAATAAATGTTTCTAGTGTTCTTCTTGGCCAAATTAAAGCAATATGTTTTCATTAACTTCAATAAGGCGCTACCTAAACCAGGTTCATTTTGGAGTAGAATAAACGGCGACATTTCAGTAGAAAATAGTGGCTCCTTGAAGGGTCACGTAGGAACTGGTGTTGCTTAATCAAGCCCACATTCACTCAACTAAGTGCAACCAGATTTACTTCAGTAAATAAATGCAATTAAACCTACAACGTACGATCAAGCAAGACAAATAAATATAGAGCTCATCAAAGAAAATAAATAAAATATAAGGCTAACCAAACAAAATATACCAATATGGGCCTCGCGGGGGCAGCTCCCAAGTGTCCCTCCATCATCAACACTAGTTTTGCGATTTCAGGAACAGCGAATCACTAGGAAATTTCAGTATAACGAGGGAAATGCGGGTTGGCCTTATTACCTGTGAGCAGGCCTAGGGTTGACCCTCCCTCGGGAAGACCTCCATTGCACTAGACAAGTCGGCCAATATAGGGGCCATGCCGAACTCCCTGGTAAACCCTCCGGCAACCTGCTAAGCTAAGCGGTTCCCTTAGGTCGTCTAGCAGATCACAGGGGAGTCGTGGAAGCCCGGGTTGTCCGGGCACCACAACGCTAAGATGGTGGTGCAGCTGGGATCCCTTAGGGCCAGAACTGGTCCTAGTACAGAACGACGTACAGCGCCTGGGGCGTCGTCTGTGATGGCGATAACGCAACTTGTCGATGGCTCTACGGGTGGCGAAGAAGGTCTTGGGTGGAGCGTAGTGACAAATACTCGATCACCTCACTATCTTCATGTCGCACCCTCATATTTACCAATTGCCCCAGTTTTTTGTCAATTTTATTTCTGTTTTCGCTAAAATTTCCCATCGGAGTCATAGTTGGCAGGGCGGTACCCTCACGGAGTGAGAAATCAGGACCTCGGTAGGGGGGAGGTGATTCTTTAGGGAGCAACTTTCTTTAGCGCCTGCTTTGGCATGCATGGTCATGCCTGTTATGCTACAGTTTAGACCTGCTTTTCAGTACTGCCGTAGAAACTTTTGTAAGGAGTGTGTCACGCTGTTTAGGCCTCCACGTCAAGAAAAGCCATATCTACCAACCGCTGGATGTCCAATCGTACATGGCCACCGATTCCTCATCTCTCTGCATGCGCATTCGCGATGTGGTTTGCGCTGCTTCATCCTGTTGTGATGATGAATGCATAAAAGCTCATGCTGTAGCAAAGGGCACGTATAGACTAAAGTTCCGAAGTCACAGGGAGTAAGAGAGCGACATCCTCGAGCCTTTACTTTGCCCAGAGGGTAGAGACAGTGGAGTGGGGTCTGCGCCGGGAGGAGGGTGGGGTAACATGTCAGGGGGTAGTCTGGCCTTTGTGGGTGAAGCCACAGTGAGTAACTCCTTATGAGCATTGCTGCCATAACAGTGCCGTTCCGTCCTGTAATGCTCTGTGCAACCTGCGGTCCGTTATAGCAACAAGAACAGCGCAAGTACACATGAATCATGTAATTAACTGGTTGGTGCAATATATTATATGGAGCATTAAATATAACTTGAGTGCGTTCTGTTCCTAGTTTGTCCCACAGTGGAGCGTGGCTGTATGGGACGATGGCATATTCAAGGCTGACTATTAGTTTTGTCCTGAGGTTACATGAGAGCTCCATATAATGTCCACATGGTTGGGCGGAACCATGTGGGACAAATTTACCTGTCTAGTCTGACTGTTATATATGGTTATAAGACGACATATATTGTAATTTTTATATCGAATAGTATATTTATTGATATATTAATAACAATTCAAATTTTAACAGCTGCCCAGCAGTCATTAAATTTTAGCGGTTCTCCAGCGCGGATTATAAAAATTTTTGCAGCAGTCCAAAGCGATTAATTTGTGTTTAAGTAGCTTTGGCAACTGTGCAACGCGGCAAGTTCAAATTTTAGCAGCTGTCCAGCGCGGGAATTTTAATTTTCGGCAACTGTCCAACACGGCAAATTTAAACTTCGACAGTTGCCCACCGCGGCAATTTCAAATTTTGGCACGTATCCAACGCGGTAAATTTAAATTTTGGCAGTTCTCCAGCGCGGCATATTCAAGTTTTGGCAGCAGTCCAAGGCGGTGAGTTTGTATTTTAGTAGCTGTCCGGTGCCAGGAATGGTCTTACGAAGTCAATTAAACTTGCTTCAATACTTTTTAAATTTCGCATAAGCGTTTTGGTGTTTTGTGTACAGTGTGAGCGTTTAAAATGAATTTGATAAAAATTATTATTGGATGTTCCTGTATGGAGACCAAACATGAAGTTCTTAGGGCTCTCATACCTCCGAAACTATTCGATTTTTTGAAGAAAAATCATGTCTTAACAACAGTACACTAGACACAAGCTTACCTGATTGTGTAGTTACCTTTCGTTTGTTGCCACAGTTAAAAAACTTTCGCTTCATCCTTGAACGCTGGTTATGCTTCGCAAACCGCAAATGGCGTGTCCATAAAAGTAATTTGACCAAAAACATACCACGAGATTTTATAACATTGTATGTCCCGACACGCGTCTCGAGCTGCATGACCTTGGCCACAATGTAAAATTCTGAACACCTAGAAAGCAATCACATACACACAATAACATCATACTGCATCATATCCATGTTTACAGTGCTATACGCACACTGCAGTATGCCTCGCGATTAGGTCATTATAGCTAACATTTGTATTTTTAAATATAGGCCTATTTTCTAGTTAATTCTAAATCTGTAAAAGATGAGGAAATTTTTTTACTTCCTTTCGGCCCAAAGACATATTGTCTTTTTGGAGGCTCTCCCTTATCACAACATGAGTGATTGAACTGAGAAAATGATTTGCTTTCATTAATGTTATGCATCATTATGACAAGATGCGTGCGCCAGGGCCACATTATGTCAAACATCCAACTCAACTAGTTGGGTGAACTATAGCTTAGCTGGATTACTATAGTACATTTTTATAGCTTAGCTAGTCTTATATTGACAACCAAGGAGCTTAGCTAGGCCCTGCGTCACAAACGGATCGTCCGGCTGAACTGTCAATTGAGAAATTTTATTTAGTATTGTGCTTAGTGTAATAGCATTTTGTTCTATAGTATTTTCACATTAATTCTAAGTTATATATTTGTTTTAATATATACAATTAACGTTTTAAGCTGTATGCCGCATTTGGGGCATTATTTCGACACGTATGATAAAACGTAATGTTCGCGGGCTAAATAGTCTCTGGCTTAAGTTATAGGGCTCATCTGAACGCCTCGTGACAAAAGCACAGCCGGGTTCGACACTCGATGACAAATGCATGGCCTAGCTAGGCTATTCAAAATTTTAACACCCAAGTTGGACTGCATGCGTGACATAGTAGCTAGCCCATTTGAACGCGTGACATAACTAGGACCATGCGCACTCATCTTATTGTAAATGATGCATTAGGAGACTCCCGTATTGACTCTAGGTCTCTATCTCGGAAAGTCTAAACCTACCCAGGTGGTGCCCCCCCACACTACGGTGGTAACGTTGATCAGTTAGCTCATGATAAAGTATAAAGTATATAGTATAAAGTTAGCAATGGAGTGTGATTTGAGGGATCAGAAGGTTTTGATGATTTCTCAAATATATTTTGAGGTGTGAATCTCTTGCCAGGTTTGATTTCTATATAATTTGACACTGAATTAACTAGGAGTGGTTCGAGCACTAATAACTAAGAACATAGATTATGACAGTATCAATAATGATTTCTTAGGCCGAGGCTTAGCAGCAAAAATAATATTAGTCGGTAACCATATCGACTGGCATTACGTTCAAAACAATGATACAAAAAGCGGAATGTAGTTTTAGACTTCACAATTGCTGAAATCTAAAATTTTCTTGGTTTTTCTTAACATTAACGATGTTGTGTACTAGATTTTAGGGTACAGTACTACTAAGCTAACCTTTTTTAACAGTCCCGCTAATGCAAAGATCTAACTTACGAAGGAATTAGATATCGCCGATGGCCGAGCACGGCGTCGAAAAATTGCCATTCGCGACGTGTTATAGCCTGGCTATCGGTTCTATATGTGTGAAGACGGAATTTCAAATAGGGGTACCGGGATCAAGAGTATTCCAATCGAGGGATGTAAAATTTACTAAGGTCCAAATAATTGATAGAGCATAGTTGATCCTAGTAACGGGAGTTAGTCGGACAAAAGCTCACAAAGCCTATAAATCGATTACGGGATTAACAAAGCTCTGAGAATAATGACTGGTTCATGATAAGTTGGGTGCAGCCTCACCTAGTTTTATCCGGCTATCAAAGTAGACTCAATGAACTTTTTTATAGCATGAAACAGCTATACGTTTTTTCCTTGCAGCCGTATGTAACTCTTTGGATAATCTGTCTAATCAAGGATGACTATATAGAACAGATTATAGACTTATTTATGTGGTAAATGTTTTCATTTATACTATAACTTTAGAAATTAAAATTTTAACAGCTGTCGAGGCTTGAAATTATTTGTGAATATGGATATTACAATAATATGTAATCAAACGAAGAACAGGAC
>JASANE010006835.1:0-27629 GCA_030248225.1 Trileptium ribeirensis
TTACACATCGTACGGGTTCTTATTGGAAGTTATTAGGACTAGCTTCGCTACAAAGTACAGCAGATCATCGCAATCGATGCACGCTCCATTCTTCTTACACCATTGAGAGCAATAATAGAAAGAACGAATTGAGAATGAAGCATGAATGAATTGTCCCAAGCATTGACGTGCATGGCCTTCCATTATTTTCGTTTGATCTTTTGACCGAGAAATAAAAATTGTGGGAGTCGTCAAACAAATTCAATCCGCACTCCCCACTAACTTGAAAATTCACTAGGGATTTTCCTATCCGCTTTCCTTCAATTAGACAAAAGTTACACTAATTCAACCGCTAGTTTTTCGGAGTTTCGGAGATTCATTAACCTTCCGACATTAAACTCTCAGGGCTAGTCGGAACCACCCTATGGGGGCCACATAGGCTACAACGGTTTAGCACGGAGCATACCAGGACCTTAACTAGACAAAACAACTTCAGTGTCAATTTTTCTAGGGCAATTTTCGCCTTTCATTTAGCTTTTAACACAACCAAATTGAACTAAACAACTTCCGATGAGTTTAGGATAGGGAATAATGGCCCAGCACCATGACCTGTGAGCAGGTGTCGGTGCTAGCCTCCCTGGGGGACCTCAGTAATCATACCAGAAACTAGACACCTGCGCAACCAATCGGGCGGCGTCCGAACACACCCCGTGAAGCGCGGCTTCGGCCTGCTAAGCTCCGTAGCTTCTTGGGTTTGACCAAGAATAGGGTTAAAAATATTAGCATTCAGGGTCCGTCCATGAGGTTACGATAGCCGGGATCGTATGGGCATGGTGTTAGGAAGTTGCGCCATGCAGCTGCGTCCCGTTATTACATTTATATAAATTAATATTACAAAACAGTTTTAGCTCTATTCTAGTGCGGCTTTTCAAGTGGTCTTTACGCAGTGCTCATATTAAATGCCTGCATAAATTACACACAAAACATGTTCCGCTTTAGTCCCACATTTTATGCGCTAGTGTTGAGTAGTGGCCGTGCGAAACGGCCTGCAGCCGACATCATTAAAAACGTTAGACTGGCCGTTTTGAGCCGTCGGAAGGCTATTAACACGTTTCGTCTATTAATTGGCGCGAAACCATTCGCAGCAATTTTTGACCGTCGAAATTTGTCACTTGCCGGGTACATAGGCATAATTAAATTTGGGTGAGAAGTTTCTCGAGAATGGCGCACGTTCATAATGCAAAACCAATTTCCAAAAGAACAATTTTAAAATTATGTCGCATAAATATCTTTCGCTTAAAAATACTGTGGTCGTTTGTCATGCTCAGGAATTTTCTACAACATCATCAGATAATGTCAAGTACATGATTATGGCAGAGCCGATTGCTATGCGTTCTCGTCAAAATTTTCATAATGAACTCTTCTGTAAACAAACAGACGTCACTATGTAACGATAGAGTACAAAATATGTTGTTCCCCTAGTCTGCAACAACTACAGTTTGGTTATAGTTCAGTTAGTCGTAGGATTCGACACTAAGGCCAATGCATCATACCCTGTATAAGACGTTCGTTTGTAAATCCAGCGAATTTTTAAACAAATGTCGATGTAGCTGTTTACGAATATAACTTATTGATTGTCGGCAGGCTATTGGCTCGATGGACAGATATTACGTCGTTGTTCGGTGTTGGCCAGTTGGTCGATGGGTAGGTTCGGCCCAAAATTTGAGGGCCGGACCAACAGATTGACTTCAAATCCACCCCTTTTCAATATCATTCTACAGTATTTCAGCGCTATGTGTAAACACGGTATTAGATGTTGCAAGCACAGTTACTCCATCTTCATGCCTTAATGCATGTGTGACATTTGTAACTTCTGGTATTATACTGCTGAATGTTTGCGTTTTAAGTAAACCCGTACCTCGTTGTTTCTGCTTCTGCTTTCCGTAATAAATTTTAAAATTTTATAAAAATAAAAATAAGCTTGATGTTTTATCGTAGCCTGGTGAGTTAACGGTTAAACCCCTATATGGTCACAAAACAACGTTTTTGTCAATACAAAATTATAAGATTTTGGAGAATAGAAAATTAAACTTGCTTTAGAAATCTGAGTCCGATCGTAATAATATATGTTTGTTTAGTGATAGACAAAACAGTTGATTGTTCAGTCTTGCATATGGTACATCAAGTCGATCCGCTGTAGCGCAGGGCAACAGTTATCGTTCCCAACTCCCGGTGGTTACTTGTGTTTCTTTTGATAAACTGTTGGAACTTGAAGTTTGAATAGCTTCATATCCTAGTCGTGTAACGCCGTGTAACACAACTATGACTGACACCAGAGTGTTCGCTTAAGGTGGGTACACCATGGTTGTTCTTTTGTGAAAATCACGAACTTAATCGTGGAACAGATCACATTCATATTTCCGCCATTGGTATTCGTATTTTTGTGAACATTGGCTGGGGGATGTACTAGTGAAATTTGCACTTTGGACCATTGCACACGTATTTCCATGTTTGTTAAGCTCACATGTTGTATACGACAGCTATGTTCACGATTTATTTGAGTATACGGGAAAAACGTGATCGCTAATCGCCTTTCAATTGTACGCATTCGGCGAATTGCGATGCTAAATCGCCAAATAGTGCCTACGCGTTGCTGTTTCGCAAATTGTGTACGCGTAGATTACATGACTTGTGATTTGAGAAATCATGATTTGTGTGCGTTCATTGCTTTTACGATCGTGAAGTGACCTTGCCTTGCAATAAAACAACCCTGATGTATGCGCCCAACCTGGACTCGCGCATAAATGGAACTCATAACTTATGTTCTTCACGTGTTTGTGGTACCCCAACCGCTGAAAAACCGTATGTATCGGTACAAGAACATTATGGGCTTTACTCAAAAGCCACATAGTACCAGAAAAATAATATATATATGCTTGCTATTACCTCGCGTTACAAACATAACGATTCTATATATTTTGGGGTGTAGCCCTGTTTTTCAGTATCTTATTAACACTATATATAGCCATAGATAGCGTTATGAATGTATTTTCCTACAGCTGTAAACTACTTCAGTGTCAAGAAGCAGTCAAGTGCATTAACAGCTGATGTCTCCATTCCAGCTACTCTAAATTTTTGGTAATAGTTTAAGAGAAATCCCATTGCAATGGCGCATACAGCCGTAAGCGCTAGATCTATTTTTTAACAACGCCAACATAAACAATAACTTACCATCGCGAAAAAAACCCGTGAAAACAATTAACACAAACTTTGGAATAGCGCAATTGCGAATTTGTAGAAATACCAAAGGAATAACGGTATTTTAATAAAGCTCCGCCTAAATAATTTGTTTTAATTAAAACCTGCGTGGGACTCCGTTTTAGTTGACATTTTCAGTGCTTGTCTGAAGTGATGATGAGGTTTTCAGTTTCAATTCCAATTTCAACTTTAAATTTTTGATCTATTATGTACTCTAAAGTTGTTCTGCAGACACTGTGGCAACATTATGTCCTTTTACTAGAAAAAGTGCGTATCCGTATCCTTAAATTCGAATCCGTTCTCTATCATCTTTTTTGACGTCGTTAAAAGTCACATTTAGCTTCGAGATATGACCATCAATAATTACTGGTCCAAACACATTTTGGGTATAGTAGTGCCCCGAACCATGCTGAACCTCAAAGACAGTATAACCTGTTACAATTGAAATATTCGTTTCGAAGTATTGAATTTGAGTCACTGAGATTTTTTTACGACGCACATGCATAAGATCCTATTGAATCATTAGTAGAACTTAAATTATACATTGTTTGCAACACTACGTTTGTATCCTGAAAGAAGGGGTTCATATGGGGTTAAAAGAATTTCATGTTCATCGCTGAGTTTTTTGAAAGTGTTTATGTGAAACATTTCATTTCAACAGTACTGTTCCATTCTTATTATTATTGTTGCAAATATTACAAGGAAAATTACAGACCGCTTGCATCAAAGAGTCTTTCCCAGAGCAAGGGTTCATTGTTCAACTTTATTATGCGATTACAGTTTTGTTCTTGCACGAAAATCTCAACAGTAATATATAAGCTTTTGTCCAAGCGCTAGAGCTAAATAATTGTCTATTTAGATTGAATCATCGTCATTTTTTATGTTTTCGATCATATACATCAAATCGTAATTAAATTTTGCTGATACTAAATCTATACGGCACTAGACTGGATTGTTCACAGTCTATTACACAAAGCCAACTATAATAACTAAACTTTTGATACTTAATCTACGCTTATACAATCGTTGAACTACTGTAGCTCTCTTACTTAGCTAGGTGATTAGCGATTATCTTGTCTCTACTACTACTAACTACCACTACTAACAAGAACTACGCAGTGTTTAGCTTGGGTGTATAGCATATACCTTGTCAAATGAACTACGTGAGAGCAGTATAAGAGCTAAACCAGAAGCACCACATTGCCGTTGGGTGGAGGTGTAGTATGGCAGGTGATAGACTGTCGAAATTTTTAACAGTATAATTTTCCCCAATTTTTCTATTTTTGTTAATGCAGCGTTCACAGAAAGTGGTATGCAGTCTCTGCGCATTGTGGAAAAAATTTTGAAAAATATGTTACCGAACCTTAGTAAATGTTAGAAAACCTACTACAGAAGCTATCTCACTTCCAGAAAAAAACTACTACAAAAACCGTGTCACTTTTAGAAGAACTGCTATAGAAACTGTCTCACTATTATAAAAAGTGCTACAGAAATTGTGTCATTTCTAGCAAATTGTTGCAAAAACTGTGTTACCTTCAAAAAATTTCATATAGCACCTATAATAGCTTATGGGAAAGTGTAAGAACAACGCATAACCAAAAAGTGAAAACAGGCGAAATCCTTTCGATAAATCGTTTTCGGTCGACCGACCGGATAAACCGACGGTCGACCTTAAGCCCTTCCAAAACCTCTGAAAAGGCATGGCACAGTAATGTTGGATTTTAGATTATCACATAATCGTACAAAAATGTATATAAATATCGTTCTAAAGGCTGTGAATGTTACAACCAAACAACAGAAGTACTGGTTATATCTTTGAATGTCAGTCCCAGCCCATTGAATACCACTGAACAGTCATAAAATATTCGTGCTGTACTTCAGAAAACCAAACCGTAAGGTTCAGCGTACCCAAAAACCTAATTATTGACCGTTGTTGAATGTTATTCTTTCACAAATATGTAACCGAGCAAGTGGAGACAGACTACGTGCCGCAAATCGACTTATTAGACATAAGTTGAAGAGATGATCATGCATGAGCCAATTGTTCTAGTCACTATAGGTTAAAACAACCCTATGAGTTGCTATGTTTTGACGGTTTTTCAACTAAGGTCACAAACACAGTCAAAATTAGAAATAACAAAATCGCTCGTTAACTAGCTATAGGAGATAAATCTGTAAACTTTCAGTCGCTAAAAGAAAAATTGAGTTTTGAATTTGTAGCTCAATCAAGAAGATGGCAATTATTTTCACCGGCGCGTACATTTCAATTACTTCACATCGGTAATTTTTTGGTCACATAGGTCTACTCATGTCCAACTCTGGTGTTGATGGTAAAATCAGGGTTAATATTAAGGCCAAAATATATTACTTCGTGAACGTGACTACAGGAGCTTTATTCCAGCTGATATCATAAAAAAACTCTGAAAACATTAACCGATCTAGCCATTAACTTATTGAATTCTATGTATAGTGAATGAAACGACCGAGTCAAATGCTGTGTAGTGGCAGTACCGTGCTTTGCGCCCCCCATACCCCCCAATTGGGGGGGGGCCACCGGTATTTAGGGGGCCCACCAGCCACAGGCACTGTTGCTGAAACGTAACGACCGAAGCGAGTGGAGTTTCCACATATAGTGTTAGGGACGAAAAAAGCAGAAATTTATTTTTTGTCTCTCTGCCACTCATAAAGTCATGACCGCGTTGAACACTTATGTAACTTTTTATTCAGACGATAATGATCTAAGCTCGACGCTTTACATATTTGGGCCAAGATCATCTATGCACACATGCTACAGAGGTCGAAAACTGGGTGCAATTGGCACTTTTGACAATTTTGGCTCACCACGGTGATTGCTTCCCTGAGTTAAATCTCAATACAGAATCTTGATATTAAAATCGAGACCACCTTTCGAAAAAACCGTTTGCTTTCGAGCACGCAAGAGTACGGACCTCCGTTTCCCTTCGGTTGCGAGTACAAGTATTATACTGTTAAGTGTTATTTTTTACTTAAACAGGGTACGCAAACTTTTTAACTAATTAATAAATGAGAAATTCGGTTTTGTCACAAGAGCAGGAATTCATCACCGATTTTTTCTACATGCTTCTTGATCAAGCCAATCGTCCTTGATCGTCCTGTAATGAAAGATTCGGGCAATTAAAAGAATTTTTCGATTTGTTTGGTTTCATCTATAACGTAGATACGATGCATGAGACTTATCGAAATGGTCTATTACACGAATCTTGTGACAGTCTTGCAGTAAAAACTGGAGACATTGACCCCACTGAGTTAGAAATGGAAGTTGAATGGTTCTTAACAGCTGTTCAAACCGTATCGGTTGACAAACCAAACACGGCCGAGGAAATACTACACTTCATATTCAAGCGTGGATTGCAGGAAAACTACGCCAATCTCACAATCGCACTCAGAGTTTTACTTACTATTCCCGTTACAGTGGCTGGGGCTGAAAGAAGCTTCAGCAAAATGAAGATTATAAAAAAACTACATGAGGTCAAATATGACCGATGATAGATTGACAGCGCTTGCAGTAATATCGATAGAATCAGAAGTAGCTCGCAACCTGAAATTTGAAGAGATCGTTCGGTGTTTTAAAGAACAAAAGCTTCGAAAGAAACCACTTTAAATATGTAATTTGATGTTAGAGCGTGGTTATATGGTTCCTGCCCAAAACATCCACTCGCTGTAGCTGTATACACATTCTTTTAATGTCAATAAGTAATGAATATGTTCTCTAAATGTACTCTCGCAACCTGTTCGGAACACAGTTCAGGTTGGTTGGTTTGCCGCGCCCTCATGGATACACCAGTGCAGAAAAGCATGTAGGCTGTGAGCAAGGTATTTTATCGCAATATGCTCCAACTAGTCTTACAGAAGTTTTTCTCCGTCAGGAAAAATATCAGAATCTCAGGGGCCCACAAGGTTATGTCTTGTGGGGGGGCACCACAGCCTAAGCACGGGCCTGTGTAGTGGTGAAATCTGACAATGTCCGTTTTCGTTTTCTATGGTGATACGCATAACGCACGTTTGGCTAGGAAGATTGATTCGCGCGATAGGTCATTTGAACGTTTGTATACTCTCATTTGTGCCTTTTTTTTGGTCGTGAAGTCTTATATTTTATTTATTTAACTTAACTTTGAAAAAGCGGGTCATAGGAGCGAAAAATCACGTTATTTGTTGTATATACCTTTTACATTGATGTATATTATATTACTACAGTTGTAATATCTAACTCAAATTGGGTTCATTTCATAGAGCAGATAACCAGGTATAGGAAGGTATAAATTCTTTGCTACTATGCTGTTTTAGGATGTGGTATTTGGGCAAAACTGTTTTTAGTGGACCCAAAATATACGAAAACATAAATATCTCTGCAACCGCGATAGTTATATTAGTGTTATTGGTCTCATTTTGAAATTTGTACTCTAATCAGGTGCACATTTAAAGTTCCTACGTGCGTGGTAAGCTGGTATATATCTTCAACTAAGCAAGCAGAGTGGCCAATAGTTGATTCATTTTGTAAGTTAGTGCTCAATATAGCTGTGTACGTATCTAAATTGCATATCCAACGTTTCGAATTCATCACTTTTGTGATACGATAAGATGCTAGTTTATAGATTTATACAAAAATTAGTGCACTGATCCGAAGAATATTATGGAAAGGACCCAAGCTAGCCAGACGCGGGCATTGTGCCCGCTTAGCATCTGTTGTATATTTTCGATAGCAGCCAGTGCAATTTCCTGATTTTAACACATTAGCCTGATTTCTTATAGGTTTTGTTGTTTTCTTTGGATATCAAAGCAAATTTTAAAAATTCGCGCAACATCGGTCTTTTAACAAAGTACCAATCATAAATTTTATACTTGAACAGCTTCTTTTACTAATTTACCGACTAACAACTTTCTAAGAACAATCGATGTTTCTTCAAATTGCGTTTATGTGAAAACATTGTTTTCTCACTTTCTATAGGACATAAAATTATTCACTGGGTTGGGCATAATGCATAATTTACGATAAAATGATTGCGCGTGGTCGTAATTATGTCACACCTTTAAATTTGCTAGCTACTATGTCACACGGATAGTCTAGCTCGACTATTACAATTTCGAATAACCTAGCTAGGCTATTCGTTTGTCATCGACTATCGCGCCGGACTGTGCTTTTGGCACAAGGCGTTCAGCTGAGCCCCTAGAACTTAAGCCAGAGATTATTTAGTCCGTGAAGATTACGTTTTACTATATGGCCCCAAAGGCGGCATACTGCTTAAAAATTTAAAACGTTAAGTGTAGATATTAAAAACAAATATATAACTTAGAGTTAGTGTGAAAATGCTATAGAATAAAAAGCTATCACAAAACTAAATAAAATTTCTCAATAGACGGTTCAGCCGGACGCTCAGTTTGTCACGCAGAGCATAGCTAAACTCCATGTTTGTCACACTAAGTCTAGCTAAGCTTTCAAACTGTGCCATAGTAGTCGAGCTACGCTATAGTTCATTCGAACAAGTTGAGTTGAACGCGTGACATAATTTTGCCCTGGGGCACGCATCATACCTTAAATGATGCATAGAGTTGTTTTTAGTTATTACTTGCTGTAAAGTTTTTTTTATATCTGAGCAGTGCTTGTGCTTTGTGTTTGTGCTGCTCCAAAAATTTCTTGCCCAGAAACTACCGCAATTATTGAACTATTTGGCAATTTGGCCACGGAAGACTCCCGAAATTTTGAGTCTATGAGACAATGAGGACACATCTATAAATATTCGAGACGTGAAGGAAAAGTCAAACTTTTCAATATATGGAAAAAACTTGACCTATGATAGTTTCACAGCTGATTGAAGAAATATACCCTTCCAAAGTTTCTTATAATTTTGCTGAATTAAATTAAATGAATGAATTAAATGATTTTTAACCTCGTTGACTTAATCGGAAACAGTAATTCCACGTTATGTTAATTTTATATTTATTTCATAACTATCTGCAATCCTGCACGGTAATCGCTCCTCAGAATTAGTAAGACTGATTTTTGTAGACTGACGGCCGTACTAATTTATTGTATCGTGCAATTTTTGACATAGTGGAGTATCGCCGGAAGTTGATCCCGGACTGATTGACTGCGAGAAGCTTAAAAGCAAATCACGAGCTGTTTAGGAGTCCTACTGCGCGTTTCCTTACCTATATAACGGCACAAAGCAAACCAATAACAACGCACGTACAATCATATATAACACGACAAATTTGTCTACGCACTGGTTCGCAACTGGGGCATCGCCAGAAAATTTTAGCTGGGGACTTACGCACTGTGGGGTTCAATTCAACAGATCGATCTGACATATGCAAGTTGAACAATTTGTTTGTAGCTGTAAACTGGGAGGGTACCGAATGTCCGCCGTAGCATGCCACTTCTCAATACTGTCATTTTGAAGCACTGAATATTAACGGGTTAATATCATCTTTAAAAAACCATGGCAATGTATACACTTCGTATGGTCCTTGTTTTCTGTGCATTTGTGTATTGTGTTATCAAAGGTCGTTACGTTGTGACATAAAGCGTCATCTGATACTTCGGGATAAATATTTCGTATTTTTAAACACTACTTTCATTTAAACTCGGCAACATTGTTTGACAATCTCGAATAATTTTTGCTAAAGCGACGGATTGAACTTGTATCGTTCGGATCAGTGACTGCGGCATTACTCACTATGTGATTTTAGAGCTGGTACTCGGTTCCTTCAAAAACCTCACAAAGCGGCTAATTAACAATGCACATGCAAACGCATGCCGCACGGCAACCTCGGTTAGCACATACCTTCGCAATGTACACTGTGATATATGCCACTTTATGCACTAAAGTATTAATCGATTTAGAAACTAAATTTTTGGTTGACACTTTCCTACGTACAATTTTGAACAACCTTTTATCTAGCAACGGGTTGTACCCAGATTATCTGACTCCGAGTCTCGTACATCAGCCACTACATTTTTAGCACGCTTTGCTAGCTTCCTTAAGGAACGTCGCGAATAAAGCAAATAACAACGCGCGTACAAACGGATGCCGCATAGCAAACTCAGTTAGCTCATGGTTTCGTAATCGCTACGCTGTGATACATGTATGACTTATGTGAAGCAAAGGGTAAAAACCGCAAATATAGGCGTTTGCTTTTTGATTTCCTATGTCTTCAAAGTTAAAGCCCGGAATGATTCGCGGCTATTTCAACCAGCCGTCCGCAAGTTTTTTCCGACCTGATTCGATCCATTGCACTCATAGTGTGTCTGGTATGAATTGGTATAATTGTATCACTCTGATCTCGTCCTGTTGATTTAGCAAAGTCGTCGGTATTTCACGACTATCTTTGCTTAATATATGATACTGCCCTACACGACCTAGCGTTTTAAGTTACGGGAACCGGTTAAGTCGCCGACCATCCTATGCGACATTTTATCCTGGTGGGTCACCCACTATCTTCCACTAACGCAGTGGGAAGTCGAACTGAGGTATTTCTTGGCATTTTGTAGAGAGTAGAGCTGAGCAGCTCTAAACTCACCAAGACCTTTTGGTGATGACCATGGCACCTGTTCTAGCCGCCGCTCACATACTTCCTCTTGCTGGGTGTTATCCTTGAGAGGCCTACCAATGCGCACAGATTCTTAAGCGTGCATTCTGGGAAGCCGTTGGCAAAATCTAACTCGAGCCAATACTAATACTAATGCCAAACTCCTACTTTAATACTATAAATACTATAATTCATCAGATGTGTTTACCACTTGATAAATTTTTACTTGTCTTTGATTATTGATCTGATATATGGTACATCATTTTAGCCGCAAATTGATTATGCCGATGTCAGAGTTGATGATTTAATTTGAATAATATTCGCTGGGTCAAAAATGTCAAATCGGACCTTAGTCGTTGGAATTCCACCTAATTCACCGTACGTCAACCCGTGTGTTCTAGAGCTGGGATATAGTCAAGAGCTGACCGACGAAAAATGTATAACGAATCCGGGTATTGATTTTGAAATTTTTGACTATATCATCAAAATACTCAACATCACAGTTCGCTATCATCCGATCCCGGTTGTCAAAAATTGGGGTACTACGCCGTACAATGGATTGTTGAAAGAATTATCTGACGGCGTGTTTGATACAATGAATACTTGGTATCGTATTAATGAAGAGCGTTTGGTAGGATAAAGGCTTAGTTTCAATAGTTAAATTTTTGTGTTTATATATGAAGTTTTATTTAACTATCGTTATAGTTAAAACATAATTGAATATTTTTTGTAATTTTATTTTTTATAATTAAAAAGTTGGTACTGATTGTCTATGGATAAGTAATCAATTATATGATCGTAAAAGAGTGACACTATAGCAGAAGTATCTGTTGAGGTATATTTAGAAAAAAAGTGAAAAAAATGCCAACTCCTCACAGTTTAACGTATACCATATGAAACGTAAGTGATCAGATTTATTGTGTTACATTTTTAATCTAAAAATGTTCAAAAATTAGTTTTTCATAATACGTTTTCATCATGGCCTTTAAAAGTTGTCGTGTACAAGTTAAGGTCAAACAAAAATGTTCGAGAATAAAGGAAACTGTTGAAATTATAAAGCAAGCATTGCAACTTCCCACGAATTAGTTTAAATTGGTATTTTTGTACCATATCAGTAGATCAATAGCTAAATCAACACAATATCTTAAAAGACCTAAGTGTAACTCGACAAGAAAAACCTGCTTTTCTATATGATGAGGTACTACTAAGGTCGTTCCTGTTATGATTGTATAAAAGCAAATATTTATTCAAAATATCTTTTTCAGGGATATGAACACATATGTGATTTACTAGACAGTGGAATTTAAAACCTACAAAAACGAAACCTGAAATTTACAATTACTTATCTAAAGAAATCTTATATCCTCACAAACATAGTCATAAAAGAATGGCTTTATCATGAAATATATTTGATCGTATTACGTTAGGCAGTTACATGAACTTTCCCAACTATTACCACATTGATACATATATATGGAATTTTGGCTCAAATATCTGTATATATAAACAACCATTTTGGTTTAATAAAGTGGCTTGGGATTGCTTTTGGTAGTGGTAACATATCGACTTTAAGTAGCATTGTTGCACGATAACCATTAATTACAATAAATTTCCGCCTGGAGTTTTGTTTTAGAAAACAAAATTTGAAAACAAAAACGTCACTGAACTGAACATGTTACATTGTTCTTCAAGATTTTGCCGTTACTCTTTCGGATCAAATTGGATTTCATTAATTGCTTCATGTGGCTGTTATGTTCTTAACTTCTTCCAAATGTAGTTTGCCTATTAGCATAATTATTTCAGGAAGGAGGTTCTCAAAAAACGCTAAATATAAAGATAAGTTTTGTTGAATATAAATTAAAGGTTCCAGCTGCCAGGTCTATTTACTTAAATATTCATCGAATTTAAATATTTCAGCAAGTATTCGACTACACATTTAACATCCCGTATCTTGCAAACCGCGTTGGATTCATTGTTTCCAAACCGACTGCGCGATTGAGTCTTGAGGCTGGCGAGCTGTTGTACAAAGTATTCGACGGATGGATCTGGATGTCAACGCTGTGCGCTATCGTTTGTATTTGTTTGATTTGGATGGTTGCCACAAATTTACTGAAATGGCACAAAGGAAAATTTAAATCCTATAAAGACACAGATTATAGCGTTAGTTTTAACCGATGGCACCTAAAAACTGCTCCGCACGATAGATTGACTTTTTAAACTCATTTATAATTAGCAAATAATTGGATAAATAAATACGTGAATATAAATATAAAACAAAACGTAAATTAACCAATTAATTAATTTATTCATTTATTTAATAATAAATTACAAAGTTTATAATTAATTTTTTGAATTTAAAAATAATTATTTCTTTTATTCATTTTTTCGTTTCAATAGAAATTCTGACAAAATCTAAATTTGTTTTATTTATCTACCAATTAATTAATTATTATTAATTAATAATTATTAATAAATCATTACTAAATTATTAATTATAGTAAATTAATGATTAATAATAAATTAGTAATAGATAATTAATAAACATTAAGTATTATTTAATTTATTTAAACAATTGATTGGCTGATAAACTAGTTATTTTTTTAATTAATTATTTAATTAATTAATAGATGAATAAAATATTTCTTTCTTGCTTCAATGAAACATCTGACAAAATATAATTTTATTGTATTTATCTATTAATTAATATAAATAAATAAATAATTTAATTAATTAATTAATAAATTAATAAAATAAATTTATATTTTGCCACAAATTTTGCATAAGCGAAATATAACAAAAAAGAATTTCCGTGAAAATATACTTGAAGTTTTCTTATTTTATTTATACAGAGCATTTGGAGCACATGGACGTTGGTGATTGATCAATACCATGGCAACGTGTCAACAGGAAGCACAGCAGGCAACATTTTGATTCTTGTAATGGGATTTACAGTACTGTTCATTTCGACGCTGTACGAAGGCGGCTTGGTTGGAAGTTTATTGCGAACAAGCCACAAAGTTCCGTTCAACTCGATGACTGAGTTGGCTAATTTAGTACGCAAATTTGTTGTATATAATCAAGCAGTAAACCATAGAATAACAAATATTTCAAGCTGTTTTTTTTTTAATTTTTATAGAAAGGGAAAACTGTTCCTTTAAAGATCAATATTAACAGCTTCTACTAGCACCAGTTTAACTTGTTGCCTTGTTGGGGCTATTCTTACGTCTTTTTGTTGCTCGACTGTAGATGATGAAGGAGCTTTTGTAATAATTTTACAGAGCCGCTTAAAGCTGTTACATCAAAAGTAACAATAATTTTGTAAATGAATTTATATTTATCAGTAAAGTTCAACAATCTCCACCGTTAGGTTTACCCAGTAGGAAACTAAAAACATTAATTGTTTAGGTAACGTCTTTGGGTGTTTTCATATTACAGCCACTGTGCTCCGAGCACACGCATAAGCATTTTTTATTTATATCAGACTTTTTAACGTCTATAGCATAAGATCAATAAATTTTGCAAAAAACGCTCACACCACAAGAAAACATTAACAATTATGTTTCACTAGAAAATAACGTCCTTTGAACTAAGATAGATCATCCTGTTTTATGGTTACTGCTCTAATGCAAAGTTTTATTACAATAACTGTTACAGTTCAGGAACGGAATGGAGGATATTTGTAATTTTTTCACCATAGATTGCGTATAACATTCGGTACATGTTAGTAGAAATATTTGTCTGATTTATAGTTTATACGACTCTATGAAAATTGTTCACAGTGAATATTAAATTTACACAATTGGACGCTAAAGTTTAGCGCATTTTGTTTTATGAATTGTGGTCAGATACTCATAAAAATATATTACACATTTATTTATTAAACATCAAAACACTTTGTTACAAATTGTCATGCTATGGCAGTGACGATTTCGTATGTATCATGCTCGAGTCCCGACTTGGGAATGACTTCTTTTATCTCAAAACATTTTTTTATTTTTGTTCCATTCTATATGGACTATGATAATTTTAAAAATGGCTGTGGCCCATTTCTCTTCACAAATCACCATTTAACTTCAATCTGATTTTATTTTTCATAAGCTTATTTTGTATTAATCATTATATGTCACCTATCTGTATATCAAGACTGGTATGAGTTAACTACCATTATTCTTAAATAACCAGTGCCATTAAAAAACATTATAATATATACTGCCCCGTTATTACACACTGACAGTCAATAAAATTTGCTCAAAGTGCGTTTTTTAAAAATTTGTTCGCTAGGAGAGCTACCTAAATTTGTTCGCTAGGAGAGCTACCTAAATTTGTTCGCTAGGAGAGCTAGCTAAATTGTTGTGCTGTAAATACTTGAGGCTCGGCGCTTATGTTATGTTGTATACATACCTGTATATCAAGACTGGTATAAGTTAACTACCATTATTCTTAAATAACCAGTGCTATATAAAACAACATTATAACATATACTGTCCCGTTATTACACACTGACAGTCAATAAAATTTGCTCAAAGTGCATTTTTAAAAATTTGTTCGCTAGGAGAGCAATCTAAATTTGTTCGCTAGGAGAGCTATCTAAATTTGTTCGCTAGGGGAGCTACCTAAATTTGTTCGCTAGGAGAGCTAGCTAAATTGTTGTACTGTAAAAACTTGAGGCTCGGCGCTTATGTTTTGTTGTATACTTACCTGTATATCAAGACTGGTATAAGTTAACTACCATTATTCTTAAATAACCAGTGCCATTTAAAACAACATTATAACATATACTGTCCCGTTATTACACACTGACAGTCAATAAAATTTGCTCAAAGTGCATTTTTTAAAAGTTTGTTCGCTAGGATAGCTATCTAAATTTGTTCGCTAGGAGAGCTACCTAAATTTGTTCGCTAGGAGAGCTATCTAAATTTGTTCGCTAGGAGAGCTACCTAAATTTGTTCGCTAGGAGAGCTACCTAAATTTGTTCTCTAGGAGAGCTACCTAAATTTGTTCGCTAGGAGAGCTACCTAAATTTGTCGCTAGGAGAGCTAGCTAAATTGTTGTGCTGTAAATACTTGAGGCTCGGCGCTTATGTTTTGTTGTATACATACCTGTATATCAAGACTGGTATAAGTTAACTACCATTATTCTTAAATAACCAGTGCCATTTAAAACAACATTATAACATATACTGTCCCGTTATTACACACTGACAGTCAATAAAATTTGCTCAAAGTGCATTTTTTAAAAATTTGTTCGCTAGGAGAGCTATCTAAATTTGTTCGCTAGGAGAGCTACCTAAATTTGTTCGCTAGGAGAGCTATCTAAATTTGTTCGCTAGGAGAGCTACCTAAATTTGTCGCTAGGAGAGCTAGCTAAATTGTTGTGCTGTAAATACTTGAGGCTCGGCGCTTATGTTTTGTTGTATACATACCTGTATATCAAGACTGGTATAAGTTAACTACCATTATTCTTAAATAACCAGTGCCATTTAAAACAACATTATAACATATACTGTCCCGTTATTACACACTGACAGTCAATAAAATTTGCTCAAAGTGCATTTTTTAAAAATTTGTTCGCTAGGAGAGCTATCTAAATTTGTTCGCTAGGAGAGCTACCTAAATTTGTTCGCTAGGAGAGCTATCTAAATTTGTTCGCTAGGAGAGCTACCTAAATTTGTTCACTAGGAGAGCTATCTAAATTTGTTCGCTAGGAGAGCTACCTAAATTTGTTCGCTAGGAGAGCTATCTAAATTTGTTCGCTAGGAGAGCTACCTAAATTTGTTCGCTAGGAGAGCTACCTAAATTTGTTCGCTAGGAGAGCTATCTAAATTGTTGTGCTGTAAATACTTGAGGCTCGACGCTTATGTTTTGTTGTATACACGAATATACATAAGCGGAATATTCTTGAAATCTGGTTTGAAACGGTATGTATTTCTGCGGTGGCAAAATTTAAGATGCTTAGTTGATAACTCATGCTCAATTATTGTTTTCTTATTGTGGGCCACTGAGCTAAAAGTTTCGCTACTTATGTAGGGTATAAAATTAGAAAGGGACCTAAGATTATGGCTTTAATCTGTAAACGCTATATATTTCTATTGTGTGTGTTGTATAGCGTGAATATTGTATACACAGTTATTTTTTTAATCAACTCAGGTTAGCGAAGGCAAGTACAAACTTATGTACGACGGTGGCGTTGGAAATGCGTTCTTTTGGGGTCAAGTGCGGGAGTCAAATTTTAGCGCTTTTCGTGCGCTTAATCGGTCAATGACACCGGAAACAACTGTAACCGAAACAAATATTACAAAATTGTTCGATATGATGGAGGCCGATCCTAGTCTCGTATATCCTGGCCAAGATGTTCTCACAGGTATTAAATCAACAGACATAAAATGGTATATCAGTCAGATTTATGTTATCACTGAGAAGAATTTTGTACGATTTTAATTAAAATGAAATTTTATAACGTCAAGGCCAACTATAGAATTGGCGTATTCATGGCAGCAATAACACAAGCTCACGATTTAGTTCGCAAAAATAAAGTTTAAACAATGATTCTTAAATTATATTTGATTATATTATACATATTTGAATATTATCTGGCAAACACCATTCACAAGTTAAAGTTAAATCATTATTGGAATTAATTATGAAAATATTTGTTAAACATAATATTTATAATAAATTCAATGTCGACTAAGAGGTGGAATTATTAAGAAGCACATTGATACTGCTGGGTGTGCACATCATCTCCAAGTTCAATCTTTACAAATCAATCATTCGCTTACAAAAGTTTCAAAAATGAAAGTGTAAGCACATTGCCTACTTACTATGCTATAAAATGCATAGTCATGAACTGATTTAATCCGGATGGAAGCGCACTTCTGTTATGAGCTAGAAGGATGTGTTCTGATCCCGGCATATCCATGACGGACCACTCGTGGATAGGCTCGACAGCTTGCAATAAAAACTGTTCTCTGGTAAATGTAACAGTAGGTTATATTGGAAAAGCCGTCTGTAGAAATGATACTGTAACGGCAATACTGATAAAATTTGTAAATATTTTGTATGCGTTTAAGGGAGCAACTTGCTTAAAGGACGTTGCGATTTAATGTTTATCGAAGATGAAGAAGCGTCAACAATATCAATGACCGCATTTATATTTCGAAAGGGCGATCCGCTGTTGGAGCCTATAAGTGAATTGGTGGCTACGATGTCGTCAGTTGTGCAACAGATCGAAAAGCGATATGTTAGTTTTTATTTACTATTTACACAAAACTCTATAATCTTCGAATCCAAAACATCTGTCATAGATTATTTAAAAGATACAGCGCTGACCCGATGGGTTTGCAACAAACGTTAAAATTATATTGCTAGAAAGATACATAGTTGCCGTATATAATAATCCCAGGATGAAAAATATAATAGTACAAAAAAGCTTATTTTGGCTAAGATGTCGCCAGTTGTGGAACACATCGAAAACCAATATGATATGTTTTTATTTATTTTTAATCTACAGTTTACACAAAGCTCTATCGCGTCGTGTTCCGAGATCCCATCATGGAATATTTAACTAGATGCAGCGCTCATCTGCTGGTCTGCAACATACTTTAATTATATTGTAAAAGGACCGTTCCGGCCCCGTTACGAGTGTTTTCATGATTCTCGCACCCAAAATCGTATTGAAACACGTTGGCACCTGGGTCACGTTCATCTACGAAAGGTAGCATTTTATCAATAAATCGTTTCAATAAAAAACGTCGAATGTTATCAGTGCATCGTTGTATCAATTAACCGTTTCGTATAAAAATGTCGTATGTTATCAGTGCATCGTCGTACCAGTGAGCTGTTTCGTGTAAAAATGTCGTATGTTGTCAGTGCATCGTCGTATCAGTGAACCGTTTCATATAATAATGTATTTTATCAGTGCATCGTCGTATCAGTGAACCGCTTCATATAAAAATCTATCTTATCAGTGTATGGTTGTATCAGTGAACCGTTTCGTATGAAAATGTCGTATGTTATCAGTGTATCGTTGTATCAGTGAACCGTTTCGTATAAAAATGTCGTATGCTATCAGTGTATCGTCGTATCAGTGAACCGTTTCGTATAAAAATGCCGTAATTTAGTAGTGAATCGCTTTTATCAGTAAACTGTTGTATAGATGTCACTTATTACCATTGTTCGTTCTAATGCCGTATATCCTTATTCGAGAAGCCTTTGCTTTATTTGCCGAATTCCTACCGGGACGAGTGTTTCGATCTGAACAAATTAGGGGAATTAAGCCGTTTCATCCGACTTGCAAGGCTGGACACTGAGCCCCGCACCAACAGAAAATGAGAATCACGCAGAACCGCAACCAATCGCCACTAAACGTTAAATCTTTGACGGTTAGGACCATTCGGGAATAGGAGGCCCCTGGCTGCACGTTCAAATTAACAATTGTGTAGAAATAGGAAAGAAAAATATCAAATTTACCTAGTTATAGCTGTGTACTGAGCAATGGTCACGGGAAATCACAAGCGGCAAGCAGTTAAACTTATATTTACGGTAGCTTTCGAGCTTACACAGGACGACGGATACCGGGTTAATTTGATGTCCAGCACCGTCTAGTGCAATATGATCCTGGAATGACCGGATCACGCCGGTAGAAATGTTCGGAGGACTTTAGTTAGGGATTAAATTGCCCCGGACAATGCTAAGATCGCGCCCCTAACGCGACACGATCACCGCTACTTACGCTAAGTTAGGTGGTCGCGAAAGGAACCGGACTGACACCTTTTATTGTTAAGTCCGTGCATATCTGTATATATGTATATATATTTAGCTATATGTATTCATGTGTGATGATGAGGTGTACGTACCCGGCCTCTATGCTTTCTTTCGTCACCCAGAACATCTTTCCCTGGGCATAGCCCAGGCCGACTAGTCTTTTGGCCCTATTATTCCGCCGTAAATTGTCTTGGTAAGACTCCCCCACCCTTTGTGTCCTCGCTGCTGCATCCTATTTCTGAAGTGGTGCTTGTGACCCCTCATTTAGCTCACCTCACCTAGATAAATTCAACAATGTAGGTTGGACCCCCGTCCAAATCTCCGCTGACCCGCTGTAGTCACTCAAAGGTGTCTAAATTTCTGCTGCCAACCACTCGTCACAGATAATCCGAGGTTTTCCTCTCAATTCTAAAACGGGCGAACCGCCCCTCATTGGGTTCGTCTAAAAAAATACCCGGCGGGTCTCCGGCCGACAACCGGTTAACCCGGGACAGCCGATGAAAGCGCCCCCACCATTGTCGTCTCTCTCCCTAAATGCTATGATTATAGCACTCTTCTAAACCCTGCCGCTCCGACAGGGATATCACCCATCATTCGAATCGCCACCTGATGGTGAGCACAACGATGCCCGGCGAGCGGTGCTCCACCTAATCGTTAAGGCGGGAGAGCCTGCTAAACCCCCTATATTTATATATGTCCGGACCCAGTCGTGGGTTCCGACCCAATAATACGTCTTCCCCAGTCATGTTTGGTACCGATCGACTCCACTATTCGTCCTGGGACCGAATCTAACCCCAACCCCTCGTAAATCCCCGGGATTCCCCTTGTCCCGCTGCCCTTCCCACGACATCTTCGTGTCCTCGCTGTCTTTTTGTTTTCTTGTCCTCGTTCTCTCTCTAAGCGACGTTTTTGGTCGGCCGCTTTTGTTGTGGTTGTTGGTGGTGTGTTGTGAGTATGTGTTTATCCTGAACGATCTTTCTGTCGCTCAGGACGCCACCATGTCTAATGAGGGTAGTGCGTGTTTGTATATGTGTATTTGTGTGTGTAGACATATATGTTTATATATATTATGTTGATATGCATGTATTGTACACACATATATATAGGGACTGAACCACCATCGGACGGACGGGGACACGGCATACAAAATGCGCTAAAATTTAAGAGTTTTACGGACGGACTGGATGCGGACAATTTTGACAAACGGGGGGGGGGTGTCTTTGGTGCCCTCCAGCGGGCTCTAGGGGCCTTGGAGCAGGGCCCCTGACCGGTTAGGAATCCGTCAGGGCTGCTCTGTCTCTGGCCTTGAGACAGGCGCCGTCGTCGGTTCCCCCGGCGAGACATTGAATCTTATGCATGAAAATTTCAAATAAGCTTGATTTTTCTTGATGTTTTAAGATGTCTTTATGAGCGAGGGTCATCTTCCAAGTCATATTTAGCTTAATTAGGAGGGCGGCACGGCGAAAACCCCAAAGGCTGAGTCGACCAACCCTGTCGAGTTGAGCTGGGCTGGGAAGAACAAACAATCAAAAGATGAGCAGATTGTCACGTTAATTGGAGTTGAAGAAGGAAATTGCGTGACCCGAAAGTCGTCGTTAGTGGTTCAAACTAAGCGAGTCCGGAAGCCGTGTGAATGTTGTGAGTTCAGGATCCGATTTAGCTGAACATCCGCCGATAATTACAGGAAATTGGGACTTCAGAGTTTGGATTTCATGAGACAATCGGGGTAAAAGTCGCAGATGGTCGACCTCCGACTACTCGGAGGGTTCAAATTTGATGTCGGCAAATTCGATTGAAGCCGACTCTCCCTAAGAACATCGACGGCTTACGGTAGCTATCAAATTTGAATTTTTCGGAAGTATCCCCAATTGGACGACGTGGTGAGACCGAAAAAAATGGGCGGACGACGACGAACGACGATTGGGTGGCGACAAAACCGCCATCCCACAACATGGGTGGAGATTTTGAGGCGACGACCTACGCGTCGACTCGTCGAATTAGTTGGAATTTCACAGCACGGAGTTCGGTCGACTTTACTGACCGGCTCCGATGCGTTCTTTGTTCATAGTTTACATGTAGCTCTAGTTTTTCGCTTTTCGCTTTTGCTTCGCATCGACTCGATGGACGAAAGATTTCCACGCAGGTACACACCTCGCGAAGGGGGTTCAGCGATTGTTGCCCCAAGTATCAACGTTCTTAAGTATGAGGAAGGTCTGGTGATTGCAGGGGTTTAGTTTCCCTGCCAATTGAAAAGTAACAGGCCGTTGGTTTAGGTACCTTTTGAATGTAGCGCACCCCTCGCACATAGCTAGAAACATTCTCGTCCGTTTTCTATCCCACCCAGCCCCCACAGAAATGCTACACACAACCTTATCTGGAATCAATCTCTAATGTCGAGTTCCGATGCAAGAGGATTAGGCGATTTACGGTACACCCGCACAGAGCACTGTGAGGACTGATCAACCAATTCGAAGTCTTTTTGATTCCCCGTGGTCTTAAGTAGGGCACATCAAAATGGACGCTTCTCGTCCAGGTTTTACATGACTTACTGCTTTTGAGCTAAGGTTGTCGAATATTCCTGAGCCGACGACGGTAAAATTTTCTTGAACGTACACGCCACGAAAATAGTGACTTGTTCAATGGTTTGCTACTAAGGTTTCTAAATTTGTAGCTTACTGGATTGTTCAATGCTCATGCCGTGTTTGAGCTTGAACAGCAACGCAGATTAGGGACGGAGGACTAGCCTCCGTCGGGTTTTAGGAAGCCCTCAAAATTTCTTTAATTCTAATGAGCTAAGAAAATTTGGGGACGCAAAAGATTGAACAAATTCTAGGCATTAAAGCTTGAGCTTAAGGCGTTTGTTGTTTACGCGGAATATTGTCTAGGGATCGTCTCGGTTCAATTGGTTGACTCCGGCTTTAGAGCGTTTATATCAATTCGGTAAGCATCTCATTTGAACACAAATTTCATTAGGACGAATGACCGGAGAAATATTAGGTGACCATCCTGTCTCCCGTATGATTAAAAAGGAGCTGGAGGAACAAGGCCCCCAGCCGACCAAAATTCCGCCAACCCCATCTGGTGCCGCGAACGCTCCCTTTGGTATTGATACACCAGTTTCAAGCCCCAAAAGACTACTTTAAGGAAACCATTAGGTTTACCAGTGTTCACCATTGTACAATGACATGGCCTTCTCTCGAGACCAATGCCCAAAAATAAAAATCGTTAAATAAACTGATAGCAAGCCCTCGTGCCACAACTAGCGCGTGCCCTTGCGGGAGAAACACTTCGTGTCCCCTTCAAAAATCACTTGAATATTTATTTAACAAATAATTATTTGTAACAAATATTTATTCCCCACCCCAATAAAGAAAACTAGCGGACTCGCTCTGGCCATTTAGGGCCCAAACTGAGCGATTGCAAAACCCCGTTTTCTTTTTGGAGCGAGTTGATCGCCGAGTTTAGCCAGATTTCACTATTTATCTTGAGTTGCCCGTTAGGCTATGTACTATGTACGACCATGCTTTAGTTTTGGTTTGAGTCATTCTCTGTTTTGCCCAGTACAAGATTCGATCCTGCACGGGGAAATTAAGCCCGCTGCAGAATCCTGTGTATTAACCATTCAGCCACACGCACATGATAACATCGACTATTATGTCGATATTAACTCAACTGCACTACAATGCAGTTGAGACACTGCAAGAATGCAGTGTACAAGAAAAATTATCTCCGATAGGGAGAGGCAACGAGAAAACACCCAACGAGGAAAGAAAAGACGCAGACGCGTCCGGGGCCGACCGCCTCATGCCCGTCCGCTCAGAACGACCCCTAGGCTAGGAAATGAGACATGACGACCGTCCGGCAAGGTGTGTCCATCCGAAAAACGTGCCCCCACCGTGCCAGTGTGAGAATGACGGCTGAGGAAACAAGTAGATGTTAGGTAAATGGGCTCGCCCCTGAGGGGGCGGCCCCGTAAATTGCTTCGAAGGGCGTATCGTGCCATTTGGCACTACGACCGCGTCCCACTGGCCTGAATCCGATGAATCATTCCACCCCTTCTTCTCTAGCTTCCCTTTCGGTCAGTCGTACTGCTAGGTAGGTAAGGTCGCCAGTTACAACAGACTGAACCCAAAAGTAGGTAGTACTGCGAATGCATCGCTAAGGTAAATTATTTAGCGCTCATCGTGACACTCTATCGCCGGCGTTGCTCTGAGTAGCGATCAGGCTATGCTATAGAGCTCGCATAGTCATATTCGGCCACTGCTTTCCCCCGTAGCCACGACTAATGTCCGTCGCTGTGTGTAATTGCTCGTCACTCGAGGTGGCACGCTTTAAGGAGCAATTTTCGAAGTACCCTAGGGCCCCTTCTGCATTCGCCTCATAGCTGAGGAATCGCTAGCATTGAGACGAGCAGGGATAACTGCCCCTAGTCCGCGCACGCGTGGGTATCTGCACGCTCCGCCCCTGTGTTTTTCCTTTTTATGCCCTGTGCCCCACAGTGTGTTGAGCGGGAACGACGGCAGCGAGTTAATATTAAGCTTCCCCGCCTAGATTCACCTTGTCCGCCTCTCTAGCCGATAAGAAGCACTCGTCCCAACCATGAACTTAGATCGTGTGAATAAATTTTGTATCATTGACACCGAGTACAGTGTTACTTTATACCGAGACGATAGGAATTTTCTATGATTTGTCCACTTGGACGAGCAGGCACTGCTCGCCATGACTTGTGGGCGAGAATGTCATAAGCTCTGGCGTGCATGGCCTTCTGGTAGATTTGTTTTCGTTTGATCACTGGAACCAAGGAATGAAACAGTAGGAGCAAACAAGCAAAATTTCACTCATTCATGACAACGACTCAAAATTCTCTAGGGATTTACTCTATTTTAATAAGCTGGAACTTCCACTGGTCAAGGTACCAGTTCCCCCGCATAGAATTTATTGAAGGGAGCAGGCCACGCCATTGATAATCCGACATTAAGCTTCCAGGGCCTGTCGGAACCCTGTGGGGGCCACATAGGCTGCAATGCTCTAGCACGGAGCATATCAGGATCTTAACTAGGTAAGGCAGCTTGAGTTCCAATTTTCTAGGACAATTGTCACATTTTACTTCAACTTTTAAAGCACCTAAATTGAACTAAACAACTTCCGATGAGGCTAAGATAGGGAACAACGGCCAAGCATCATGACCAGTGAGCAGGTGTCGGTGCTAGCCTCCCTGGGGGACCTCAGTAATCATAGCAGAAACTAGACACGTGAGCAACCAATCGGGCGGGGTCCGAACACACCCCGTGAAGCACGCCTGAGGCCTGCTAAGCTCCGTAGCTTCTTGAGTCTGACTAAGAATAGAACCAGAACTTTGGAAATTCACGGTCCACCCTTGAGGTTACGATAGCCGGCGTCGTATGGGCATAGTGTTAGGAAGTTGCGCCATGCCGCTGCCTCCCGTTATTACATATATTGTAGAAATATAGATAGTTGCCGTATATGATTATACAAGTATGATGAATATAGTATAGGCATGCCAATTGATGGTCACGATGTCCTCGGTTGTGCAGCACATCGAAAAGCGATATGTTAGTATACTATTTATTGTTTATAAAAACCTCTATCATCTGCTGATCCTAGAATACTGTCAGAGATTATTTTACTACATGCAGCGCTGATTCGTTGGGTTTGCAACAAACTACTTTTATATTGCTAGAAAGATTGCTTACCGTATACAAAAGTACCAGGATGATGACTATAGTCTAGGCATGCCAAATGGTGACTATGATGTATTCAGTTGCAGAGCACATCGAACACTAATAGTTTAGCTTTTATTTACTGTTTACACAGAGCTCTGTCGCCTCCTGATCCGATGCCGCTTTATGGAGATGCAGCTCTGATTCGTTGGGTTAACAACATACTTTAGTTTTATGTTACCAGAAAGATAGATAGTTGCCGTATATGATTATATAAGCATGATAAATGTAGTATAGGCATGCCCGTGGGTGGCTACGATGTCGTAAGTTGTAGAGCGATATGTTAAAGGTTATATGATATAGGCATCGCATCCCAAGTTCCACTATCGTCGATAAACGAGGAGATTTTGTCTTAAATATCAAAATTACCATGGTTGGAGTTATCTAGTAAACAAGAATGCGCTTGACATCGCTTGACCTAAGGACGGGGCAGGAAACTTGGGAGCTACCCACCAGATCAGTCAATCAACTAAATGCATGTTGCCACCGAATCGAAGTAGGTCGTTGCCGGACCCTGATCAGGATCGCAGATTGTTAAAATTATTTGGCCCTCATCGACCGGTGTTGCGACGTGATCCTACTGAACCGAAAAGACCACCTCCCCCTATTTCCGAAATAGAATTATTGGCTAGGACAAGCTTGGGATTTTTGTCTTGACTTCCAGTTTAAATTGCTTGAAGATCAATTCTTAAAGGCTGACTACTGAGGTTTAGGTAGTGGTAAGATCAAGATGATGACTATAGGTCGGAACTGAGCTCTGACCGGCCAAAAGGTCGCAAGTACCATTTGATAAAAAAGAAGCGACAAGATGCCCCAGTTGAGATAAACAGTGAAAGGCTAGAATGTTTAAAATCTTACGAAATATTAAGCTGACTGGACCTGATTTTACCGCTGTCCCGTGGTCCCTCCTTAGGTAGTACTTACGCTTTAAATTTAGTTTGAGGAAAAGAAATTACAAATGGGCGTAATTAGTTTTATGATAAGGTCAACCAACCTTGCTTCCAGCCAAGGTCATGAGACCTACTGTAGATTTGCCCAGAGAAAGCCAAACTGGAGGAAGGATCGTGTAGGGACCAATCCACTATGAAATAAATTGATGAGATTGGAATGGCGCTGATTCTAGTCACGATGGCTGTCGTGTTGTCTTTTGTCCTACATGCTATTATGTTCGATCGTAACAGGATACCTTACCCTTCTTGGTATAGACCGGATCTCACTGTTGCAGACTCTGGTGGGCAGAAAGAGTACCATTCTGCTCATCAAGAGCGGTTCGTTTGATCACCCTAACCTCGTGACAGTTGTAGGACCTGTAAATTAGAGAACTCGACCAAGCTTATTTAAACGTGCGGCAATAGCTGATTCTGATCTTGTTGCAAGCTCTAAACTCCGGAAGAAATTTGGCGTGGCTTTAACTGCATTGGTATTAAAGTTAGCTTTCGTGTTACCGGGTATGGCCCGATTATTACTCATTATATTCCTAATCGTCTCGCAACGACCCATGTCTTATTCGTTAATTATATAACTGGTCAATGCCTTTGTGTATGTATTTTACAAGAAACTCAAAATGAAAATTGATGCTAATTGTCTAGGTGTTCGTTCCTCAAGGTGATATGATCGTAAATGGTTTATCCGGTCCAACTGACGATGTCCTATGCTAACTGGGGATAACCGATTCTTAGCTCTTACATGTGCCTGTTTGTTTCCAGTATTAATCTTACATGACTAAGAAGTAGCGCCAGGAAATCTATAATAAAAGTTTAGATGATTACTGTAAAATGTTAAACGGAAACAGCCTATCCGCGAAATTGACTCAATCAAATTACACCAGAAGAAGGTACTGCCTCCAGCTAATAATTACTTTGTTGCAGGACACCAAATCTGACTATAAGCTTTTCAAGGACCGTCGTAACACTGCGGGTAGCTACATTGTTCATAATGACAATGAAGAGGTAATTCCAAATAGGTCGAACGTTACCGCTTTACCTGCCTAGGCGATACTTGGTATGATTGAAGCTTGATGGAACTAACAAGCTTTTAGTGAGATCACTATAGGGAACAGCGGCATGGACACCCGATGTTTCTTGTGAGCAAGTGCTCAAAACCAGCCTTGGGTAACGAGGATACCATACGATATGACAGGAAGGAATTAATTGGGCAAGGGTTTGGAGCATACTTGAATTCATAGGGTTCGCACTCATGAAATCGCGAAATAATAAAAAATTTCTGTCTCACTCTTGAGATGAAGAAGTGGTGTCTTATGGGCATGGTGTTGGAAACTGTGTCATGGTACAGCTGTGTCCGTAGATACGCAACGTTAAGCGTT